>JAWQFJ010001647.1:42845-82845 GCA_034096865.1 Theodoxus fluviatilis
CATTCGGGATTTATTCAAACATCCAGTCATCAGTCCACCACCATTAAAATCTAGCTATTTCAGACCGATCGACCAAACACTACGAAGTCTTCAGGAAGGCTACACCATCCTGTAGCAGACTTCCACTTCCCTCTCTGCGGCTGAATATACGAAGCACACCATTGTCTGCCACAACCCATTCTATACAGCCATCCCAATGCCCACTAAATGTAACCATTGTAATAACACATCAAACACACACCCAGTATATATCCTCCCTTATCTCAGCTGATCCTGACAAATGGAAACCCAGGTGTTGCATGCTCAGGCTTACCCAAGCCAACACCAGGGCCAACAACCTTCATGCTTGGTCAAAGTATGCCAGCTTATCATGCATGAATAACCATGAAAACCCATCTGCCTGGATGTTAAGTTCCTAAGAAAATACAAAGGCAGGGCTTTCTCCCAGAACCAGTTCCTTTCAAATGGGAAAAACAGCAAACATGGCACATTCATGGTTCAAATGCACTAGCAGTCTTCAGTCAACACACTCTAAACCTCCTCCAATCCTGATCAAAGTTATAAGTATAGCACACTTCCACAGTGTGTAGTTTGAAAACACATGCATGCATGCACACACACTCTGTCACATACATGAACACACAAAAGCTCTTATGACAAGAAGTTGATAAGAAAAGCATGAAGAACTGCCACTGATCTCAGAAAATGATGGGGGCACTCATAACAGCAAAATATTCTAACTGAAGAGAGTTCAGATGTTTGGATTTGGCTCAACCCTGTACACAGTCCCAAGCCCTCATTGCATCGATATTCAAATACTGGGTTATTGTCGTCTCTATTGGCTACTACTAAAGCTGAAAAATAGTTTTTTTGTGGTCCTTTTCTTGTCCAACCCACTATTGACATCTCCAGCAGATTTTGCAAACAGGAGTTAAACACCTGTTGCCAAGGTTCACTAGAATAAATGGACTGAAAATAGCTCTCTTCTCATTCAGAGAGCAGCCAGGCACTCTACAGTTCATGAACCTACTTGGCCTGTGTGACTTCACTAGTGTTTCCCTAAAGGTCCAATCCTTAATGAAAGATAGACTGTGATCTGACATGACCAGAGGGAAGAAAGAAGAGAAAAGAGGAGCACATATAGAAATCAAAGAAATGGTGAAAGGAAGAGTAAAGAAAGACGAGAGAAGACAGGAAAGAAAAA
The DNA here is from genome assembly GCA_034096865.1 of Theodoxus fluviatilis. Lineage (NCBI taxonomy): Eukaryota > Metazoa > Mollusca > Gastropoda > Cycloneritida > Neritidae > Theodoxus > Theodoxus fluviatilis. Next base: position 44,050 of record JAWQFJ010001647.1, read on the forward strand.
ATGACAGAAAATATAGGAGAGTGGAGAGGGCAGGAGAACTTTCTGCATTCATTTCTAACATTTCCTTGTCTTCATTCACTATTCAAAGTACATGTGTTGCTAAGGTTTATTAAGTCAAGAGAGCATCTTTTTTTAAAACATGAGTAAGTTTCAAAATTGGCAGGTGTAGTCAACAAGATTTTAATCCACAACATCATGAACTGCTTGCTAAATATCATACTACTGCAAGAAGTGAGACATGTCCAACTCTACATTGATTCAATACAAAATAACCAAGACCACAACTCTAGCATTGAAAAAAAAACAATAATCATGTTTCTAGCCTTTGAAAGAAGATGATACTACAACATTTACAGGTATGGTATTAATTATAGACAACTGAAATAGCTGTTCAGAATGTTCATAACTTCTATCGTGAATGTTGCTAACAATTACAACAATACAATAAGTATTATTCAATATCCATACTAAAATAAGCTCTAGTAGTAGTATAGATTATTATACTGCTTTCATACATTTTCTCCTCCGTGCCTTCTTCGCTTCATTTTCAGCTATGAGAGAATGAAAGCGTGGATTCTAATTCCAGCTAGAAACACCACAGTGGGTTCCTCTGGGGCTTGACCCTGGGACTGGGTCGCCTTTGTTTGCTTGTCACATGTTGTTCTGATGAGTGCCTGATGCACAGCCAGGGTTCCCCCCTGCTGGCGCTTGGCCGCATAGGAGGGGCTAATCGTACTACGTTTTGCCAACATTGCCCTCACTGTGACGTCTGCCCCTCCGCTCTTATCTAGGAAAAGCTTTGTAACCTATTGACGCCAGTCGCTTTTTCTAATGGGAGACCCAAAATGGCTTGTATGCTGCTCAATCGTCTGCTGCTCAGCGCGCAGATCATAATTATGCGTCCGGTGTTTATTTCTTTATTAAGACCAGCTTGTTAGGGACGTGCTTTTCCATGGAGAAAATTGTGTTTAGATCTTTTAGGAGAGATATAGTTTCCTGACACCTTGACCCTTTTCCCAGCTTTGGTGTGGCAATTTTCATTTTAGTGTTTTACTGTGTTTACACTCGATCGCTTCTCCACGCACTCGGCTAATTAGTGTTCATGTTTACAAACTACGGAACAAACGGTTTCTCACATACATATCGCTTTCAAGAAATACTATAAAAACCCTTGCACGTACTTGCATTCTGCTATTCATACACTAAACTTTATTCCTCACGCACGTGGCATAGCTACAACACTCACTATACATGTGTATCTCGCACAAGCGCTCCGGGGGAGACACGCGAAAACGGGGAGATCACTCTGTCGGAAATCTCGCTAAAATCAGCCGAGTGCGCGGTCTTATTAATGTATGGTCTTTGATCACATGCAGCGCTGAGCAGCGCTTTGAATCGCTGCGCCTCCTGAACAAGCCTCTAGTGTTCCCTCTCGGACCCAATGTGGTTTTACAGCAGTAGAGAGCTCTCCCACAACAGACGAACCAAAGGCGAACGTCTAAACGCGGAGCGTGAGGTTTAATGCGACTTTTGCGTACTGATTGTGATTGTTTTGATCGAGATGTCTGCAGAACAACCCGGAAGTTCTGAGTCGCAGCGGCCTAGTCGTTGTACGGCTGAAATTGCTCGCATGATTATTGCTTCATGCATGAGAGAGGACAGCGATAGTGGAGATGAATCTACAATCGATGCTGGTGACAGTGGTGAAGAATTCATCAACCCTTCAGTACGAGATTCCAGTTCAGAGTCTGATGTGGAAGTGACAACGCCCCCTCCCAAACGACGTACACCTGATCCTGCAGTTTCGGGCAAAGGGAAAGGAAGAGGCAAAGGTAGGAAAGAACCTACAGCTGATCCATTACCATCTTCAAGTCGTCGACCACGGACTCCGATTTCACAACGTGGTCTTGACGAAGATTGGAGGCATGTGACTGAGGGTTCAACGAAGAACTCATTTCGATTTCGTCCTCTTCGCAAGCCTGGAATTTCATCAGCTCTGGGCATCAATGAAGAGTCTCGGGCACTTGACTGTTTTTCGAAGCTCTTTGATGATGAAGTGAGGGATTTTCTTCTTGAATCCATCAACAGTACAGGGCAAGAACCAAGCTTTTTTCTTTTATGTAGTGTACTTTTGCTAGTATGGTAAATTTAGTAGAAAACTGTGGGGAAATTATGCGCGTTTCATCTATCTTTTTTTCCAAAAATTCATAACTTTGTGTAAATATGTTACAGAGCTTAAATTTGTTGTTCTTGCCCTACAGCATTGTATCCTTTATCTTCACAATAAATTTCATGTAAATGGCTTCATTCTGTGTTGAGTTATTGAAATTATTTGTTGTGTTACTATTTATAGATCAGGCGACCATGTTGGTCACATGACCAATCTTAAAAACACGAAAAATTAATTTTTTAATTCTACTTGTCAAAGCCTACAACATACTTGCATTGCAGAAGTCTAAAGGCAAGAAGTAAGATTTTCACCTCCTCAGGTTGTACCTCCCCTTAAGCCATCCCCGCCAGCCTCTCACACACTTGGCCTGATGAAGGAAGATTTCCGAAAGCTTGCCAAGAGAGTACTTCACGACGTATACCTGCCAGCAGGGACGGAGCCCTGCCAGTGCCACAGAGACAGAGCCGCCACGTCCTTGTGACTCGGCGGTCTACATCCCTGGGCAGGAGGCTCTACCCCCCTTGGTCTACGTCCGCTTACGAACGGCCCTTTTCAGGGCCATCTGTACTCACGAAAGAATACTTTGTCGGTTGCTGTCCACGGTTCTTTATTTTTCAAACAGTATTTCGACCGACCCCGGCACCTCAGTCTGCACTACAACTTCAATATGAATCATGAATGGCTGTGATCTGCTGGACCAGAAGGTGTCCTACTACAATATCTTTGAGAGGAAGACTGTGAAGTGGTGGAAAAAGCTGTTCTGGCTAATAGAAATTACCCAGGTGAACGCCTTCATCCTTCACAGTCTGGCCAGAGGGGAGAGATCCATTCCAAGCCAACCAGTCTGAAGGCCTTCAAACAACAGCTGCAATCTCAGCTCACTGAGAGGGCTACAGTGACCCTGCCAGAGCCTGGAGCAGACACCAGGAGACAGCCTGGAAGACCACCAAGTGCCAATCCCATGGAGCCCCACCGAGGTCTTTGTTACATTGTCTCCTATGTCAAGCGGGATCGAGGCTGCATCTTCTGCTCCATGTCATCTCAGAGGAAGAGAACCCACTTCATCTGCCTTGGATGTTCAAACCAGCCTCATCTGCATCCAAAGGACTACTTTCAACAGTACCACAATGCATGAAAAGCAACCAGTCCTATTGTAAATAGATACTGGTATATAACAGATCTTATCATCCCAGATTCCTCATCTACAATTCCGAGATGGAGATGGAGGGTTTGTCTCTTCTGTATGTCAGTGCTAGAAAACTGTTAAAGAGATTTTTTTTTACATTTTGACTGGACATTTTCCAATGGATGATTATTGTGTGGTGAAATTCTGGAAAGGATCAGCCGGATCATTACCAAGATATTGCTTGGTAAGCTCAAATTCAGCATGCTCCTATTTTTTGGTTTTTGAAACAAGTGTGTAATTTCAAGCATGCTTTCTCAGTCTTGCTAAAGGCAACTAACGTTTTTTGGTTTTAGTCTTGTAGGGCATTCATTTTCCTTCAAAATGATATGCCACATGATGCATGTAGTATCTTCTTCTAGAGGCACAATACACTCTCAAAAGAGCACTACCGGGTGTGTTTTTCTCTGCAGAAAATACTTGTGTTGTGTTCTGTAAAAACTTGGTACGGAAAGAGTTAACTAAGTACTCCAAGATCCATCGTGCCAAGTTTCGCTCTTCAAAGGTATACAGGAGCCCTAACTCCAAATGGAAAGAAACTATACGTGCGGCAGTCTTAAATCAACGCTTCAAGGGAACACATGGGTTTCGATTCACACAAAGGTTTAACACTGAACGTTGTATTGGTATTAGTGCACATGGCTAATGTAGCAGAGCTAGAGGGCAAACCACTATCAACATTGAATGTTACATTCGAGTTGCACTTTAGAGGCAGGGTGTAAACATTTGCCAAGAGTAAATCAAAATCATGAATCGATCTTTACAGAAAGCTTCTCATATATATGCCGTCTTCAAGTCAAAGTCATTTGTGCACACATTTGTAAAATAATGTATTGAAATCTAGTTTCACACTGACGTATAGTGTAATCTGATTTCCTTAGATTCCTCCACATGGGGCTGGCTACTCAGCCACCAAGTAATACACTTCCTTCATATTTCATCTACTACAGGTCATATAAACGATATTTTTGTGTGATCATATTCACTGGTGCCTTATAAAGCGGTTCAGATACTGATTGCGATCGAATCTACACTTACATTGCCTCCAGTCGACATTTTCGCAGTGCGATGCACACAGAGGTTCGCACCAACTACTCCGACATTTTCCTCTTACCCAAAATGCTTAGCGCTTACTCTCTAAAAGAAATTGTTACTTTTAACTTTACCTTTTTAATATTAGATAATAGTATTTTCAGTTTTAAATTATATATATATTCAATTATATCTGATTTAAAATTAAAATATTTACTTTTTGCTGGTCTTTTGGTTGCTGTCAACCAATGAACTGACGCTTTTGAAATCAAACGTCGACTTCGAACGGCTGTTGTGGAAGGTTCCAATGAGGCACTGGGTAAATTTTATATGAGATTTTTTTTTGCCGTTGCTGTAGAGTTTTGCTCTTCGAAATGTATGCGAAGTTTTCATCAAAATTCTAGATGTGCTGTGATTTTGCGGTAACTCGATCGTAAGGACGAAATTCGTTGCTTGTTGAAGTAATATCAAAGACCATGGTCTTTGGTAATATCAAAGATCCTGGCTGGTAATATGTTCAGTGTAAGTGTTGACGGCTTTATTCATGCTTGCAGTTGGCAGGTGCAGGAGTTGTCGTATTCGGGTAAAGTTTTGTCTTTCCGTTAGAAAAAGAAACAACACAATGACAATGTGTTCCCTTTACCCCCTTTTTATCATATGCCACCGATTATTATTCTGTATGCCTTTTTTAACCGATTATACCGACAACAAGCAGTGTCGGCTCACATAATTCGCTAACTCGTGAGCAAGACGCTGTACCGTAGAGGCTCGTAGCGTAAACAATCTTCGCAGATATATCGTAATCATGTGGCACGTGCTCGATTCTGTTATGAGTTTTTTGCTTGGCATTGCTTAGCGACTACAACGTGGTGATTTGTTATTTTCAGTTGTTTGTTTGTTTTCTTTTCCCTAATTTTTGAAAGACAAAGATCTGATTTGGAACATCAGGTCTCTTACTCTTAGTAAAGTTCGATGCGATCTCGCTTAGTATTTGCTCCATCGATATATAGTAATTCGATAGGTGAGCCTCAGACAAAGTCACACTCACTCAGACACAGTTTGCCCGTTATCACTTATGAGTAAACACTGTTCCACATACAAGCTATAACAGTGTTAAAAAGTAATTCGTGCCCATTCAAGCAGATCGAAAATACACTTGCCAGAAAACAAAATCGACTGGCCCCAAAAAAGTTTGCCTCACCACCGTAATCTTAATTATATGTATCAGTGTCTCTTACTTATAAAATGTGTTTAGCATTAAACATGTACACAATATCGTTATGAGGGTCGGGCAAACTAAACTAGCAGTTAGGAGGCTGCCAGCACAGCCTTGTCATTATGCTTTCATGCAGCTATGTTTTTATGCAGCTATATACTTTGATTATTAAATAAATTAGAGGAAAATTTGGTTGCTGGTTCAAGCAGGTTTGGATAAACTTTCCTTGCCTGAAGAGAATGTTTGGTTGCCTAGGGCAAAGGGGCAAATGCTTGCCTCAGACCCAGTCTTTCTCTAAGAGTATATAAAATGAAGCATGACAGAAAAGATCAACAGTACTACTGTACTGTTTTGCAAGTGATTCAAAGTTTATGCGCCATACCATAGTTATTAAAAATGTGTATGTGTTGCTCCTCTGCAGGCTTGAAATCTTGTTCATGGTTCTACCAAGCAAAGAAAATGGCTACCGTGTCCTCATCTGGCAAGATCTCTCGCTTTTTTCGTGCTACAAAGCACTCCACTTCTCCCAGTGGCAAGAGTACCTTACTGAAAACAAGAAAACCAGGTATGGTGTTAGGTCATAAATTTCTCTCTCTCTCTCTCTCTCTCTCTCTCTCTCTCTCTCTCTCTCTCTCTCTCTCTCTCTCTCTCTCTCTCTTGTGTTACTCTCCCGGATCATTCCTCTGCAATGAAGTTAAGTTTGGAATACATAAATGTTGTAACATAGCTTAATGCTAACTGCTGTATTACAGATTATTGCTGCATCCTCTCATCATCCTTGGTAGTAATGCTCATCAAGCTTCCCTTAAACTTGTAAAGAGTCATTGATGGATAATTAAAGTAATTAATTTTGCATATTTAAATGCTAGAAAAGGGGTGTGGGTTAGTGAGGTGATCAGGTGTAAGTGTGTGTGTGTGTGTGTGTGACATTCCATTTGTTGTGAGATGACCTATCATTTTTATTCAACACTAACATTTTCAGGATCATCTCCTGTCAGGCATAAAGATCAGCTCTATGTGCCTTCCACTCTGCTCACTCCTGATGCATCTCCAGAAAGTGACACAAACTCTGGTGGTAAAGATGAGCTGGGAGTTAAGGAAGAGAAAGCAGCTGTGCTTGAGAATAGTTTAAAGTGTGAGGCCATCGGTGTGGAACCACCACCTGAGTTAGTGACGCTAAGTGGTGGCTGCAGCACTAATAGCACTAGGGTCACCAACCTGTTTATGCAAGATCCACCTTCTCAGATGCTACCTGACCTGAATCCAGTGTGCATTGAAGCATTGGCTGAGGTTCCACAAGCCTTTGGTGCTGGGCAGAAGGTTGAACACTGCCAGATTAAATCCCAGGTGGAGGAGGTCTTAACTGACAAGCTTGTGCCAGAGGCAGGTCAGTTTGCCAAGCCACTGGAGAGTGTGAAGGAGGTACATCTGAGGGAGTCACAACCAGCCATTTCTGGGGCCAAGAAACCCCTTCTGGGAAGGAAGCGGGGACAAGGGAGGGGAAACAGGTCAGCAACCAGCAGGGCACTAAAGAGTGAAGCAGATGTAACAAAGGATTCACCAGGGCCTGCCAAAAGCAAGTAAGTAGATATTGCAGCAACCTGCTTGCATGAGGCAATGGCCTCTCACTCCAGCTGTCTTCTTGTTATACTAGGTTGCGGCAGACCCCCTGATAACTCACCATCAATGCGTAAAATCGCCTATTTTTGGTCTTTTTCCCATGACGATGTTTCAGTCACTAATGCACCAATTTTTGCCAAACAAATATCAAATTGAAAAACTATCTTTTATCTTTAAAATACTGTTGGTTTTGTTTGAATTGGTTGAATGTGTACCTCAAGCCATTTAAAACAAAAACCCATGTGTTGCGCCGCTCGCGTCATTTTGGACCGACATTCCCGCAGCGCTGCGTGTGTCAGATTTTCGGATACTTGTTTCGCGGCCTTTGCGTGAGTTTTACATGGGGCCTACACACCTATATTTAGTATCAAAGTGTTCACGGAAGAATGAGGTTTTTAAAAATGTAAGGCGGCGTTGTCTTCTAAATAAAAGAATGAGCGTAAAATCGAATTTTCTACAAAAGCCGATGATTTTTCAACGATTTTGAAGAAAATAACAAACTAAAGCGCATCCTAACTTCAAGAAAAATGAAGCCGAATGCATACCCTTTCGAATGATGTAATAGGTTAATGTATTAATTACTTGTCCTTGTCACGCAATCCGATCAAAACGAAGCGATTTCCCGCGATTTTTGCAAGTCGACTCGCACAATGGCGAGCGAAGAATGTGACGGTGCGGATGCGATTTCGACGGCCAAATCAACTGAAATCGGTAAGTTTGTTAGGTTTCTGTTTCAGTTTATGCTAGAAAATCATTTAGGAAGATATTTATTCCATTATTTTGCACATATTGGGAAAAGTGTTGCAGAAGTCGGGACTTTCAGCGAGTGCTACATAGGCGCGAAGTTCGAAAAACCGGAAGTGGCAGTCGGTTCGATAAAATCCACCTTTTCCAGGATTCGCACATATTAATAACACAAAATAATAATGTAACACGAAAGATTAAAGTCTTTCTGAGTTGTCTATTTTATTTTATTTTAACTAGTGGTAGGATTCCGTGGTAATTTGTATCAAATCGACAGTGTCTGTTCTGTCAAGGGAGGTAATGCATTAGATCGCGCGAACAAGACACAAGCATGCACATCAAACAACCATCGTCACGCAATCACACATACCCGATCTTCAACCATAACACATGTACAAGCCCCCCCCCTCCCCCCCCCCCCCCCACCCCCCCCCCTCCCCCTCCCCCCCACCCCTCCCTCCCCCCTCCCCCCCCCCCTCCCTCCCCCCCCCCTCCCCCACCCCGCCCCCCCTCCCCCCACCCCCCACCCCTCCCCCCCCCACCCCACCCCCACCCACCCCCCACCCCCCCACCCCCCATCCCCTCCCACCCCCTCCCACCCACCCCCGACCCCCCCCACCCCACCCCCCCCCCCCCCCCTCCCCCCCCCCTGCCACCTCGCCCCACCCCACCCCGACCCCACCCCACCCCCACCCCCACATCATGTTCTTCATCCTGCATCACAACACAATCACAGGAAAGACCAACAAGAGACAGGCATGCACATCAACAACCACACTCACACAGCATACATACACCATCATCAACGTATAACGCATGCACTCCCCCCCCCCCCCCCCCCCCCACTTTCACATGTTCATCCTTGTTGGCACAGACATAGTTCACACCATTCATAGTCATTCCTGTCACAGTTCACAGCACTACATTTGTGTTTACATTTGTGGTCCTACTGACTCCTGCTTCCTTCCTTTTCTGTGCAGAGGATGAAGTGTTTGACCAGCTGAAGGCCGTTTTTCTGGCAAAGGGAAAAGGCAGGCGCCCCAAGCTTCCTACTGTTGACCTGACCGATAGGATTCTTCATCAGACTTTGCTGTTGAAGCGACAAGGCAACAAAACATATGATGAAGCTGCGCTGTTCCTCAGCTCTGTAAATTGAAATGACAGTCTGTGCTTGCTTGCTGCCTTTTTTTTTTTTTGGGGGGGGGGGGGGGGGGGGGGGGCGCCTTGCTCGGTGCTGAAGCCTGAAGGGGTTCTTTTCAGAACAATTGTCCTTTTTCAGTGTCCATAAGAGCAAACCATGTTATTTTTCATTTGCTTTCAAATTTGAGGTAAATCCATCAATTGGTTCAAAAGTTATGACAGTTGTTGTGTGTGTACAGACGGAGACATCCAACTTTTCTAATTTTGTAATGACTTTCCCCCCTTATTTTTCATATTTTCTAGCTTTCAATTCCACAGTATGTAGGAATGTAGATAAATGCATAATGTGCAATGTCTCAAAATTTGGTAAAGATACTGTATATAGTTCAATAGTTATGAAGCTTTACATATATGTACATGGCAGAACGTCCGGACGCCGGTCAAATTGATGTTTTTCCTGACTTTGGCAGTGCATTTGCCAAAGACTTCTTGCAATAATATCATGAAAAAAAATGGGCTTGTTCTATGCATGTTTGTTTGTAAGATCTGGAAGTTCCAGAGAGCTGCTGTAAATAAATTCAATTTTGTGATAGCCTAAACTTGCCCCCCCGTGCAGTGTTCTTTTGTTTTCAGTTGTGTTTTTCGTAAAGTTTCAGTGCTTGGTGGTTAAACAAATATGAGACTAGAGTGTTGAAACAATGATTTTTTGCTATTCCTGGTTGCTGAGAACTGATTCTCAAAAGCTGAATTGACTAAGCCATTATTATGTAGTAGTTTTATGCTGTTAAAGTTGCCCCATTTTTGACTCACATGCGAAGCAAAAGTGAGTCTATGTACTGAGCCGTGTCGTCCGGGCGTCCGGGCGGGCGGCGTCCGTCCGTAAAAAACTTAAACGTTGGATTTTTCTCGGAGACTATTAAGTCTATCAACACCAAATGTGGCATGATGGTGTATGATGACAAGGCCTCAAAAAACATACATAGTGACTTGACCTTGCTTCAAGGTCAAGGTCACAGGAGCCATAAATGTGGTCTCAAAAACAGTCATTTTTCACATTTTCCCAATTTTCTCCCACGTTATTGAGAATGGCGACCTTAGCTACAAGTGGTATATAGGTCAAAGCAAGCCCTATCTTTTGATACCAGTTTGGTTGACCTTGCTTCAAGGTCATGGTCACAGGAGCTCTTCAAAGTTGGATTGTATACATATTTTGAAGTGACCTTGACCCTGAACAATGGAAGATAACTGTTTCAAACTTAATAATTATGTGGGGCACATGTTATACTTTCATCATGAGACACATTTGGTCACATATCATCAAGGTCAAGGTCACTTTGACCCTTATGAAATGTGACCAAAATGGGGTAGTGAACCACTAAAAGTGACTATATCTCATGGTAGAAAGTGCCAATAAGCACCATTGTGCTTCCTATGTCTTGAATTAACAGCTTTGTGTTGCATGACCTTGGATGACCTTGACCTTGGGTCAAGGTCACATGTATTTTGGTAGGAAAAATGTGTAAAGCATTTCTTAGTGTATGATGTCATTGGTAGGTTTAGTTGTTTGACCTTGACCTTGAAGGTCACCTGAAGATCAAGGTCATATAAAGGTCAAGGTCAAGCATGTGAGTCGTATGGGCTTTGCCCTTCTTGTTCAATTTTAAATTGCATCGTGACAGCGCATATCTTAAAATGCCAATATCTCAGGATCCAACAAAGGTATCCGCTTACTTTTTTTTGTGTTTTACTTGTTTTTGATTGTTCTTCAAATATACATCAAAACATAAATTCTCATTTCATAACAAAATTTTGACTGCCGCAACCTAGTTATACTCATTTTAATGTTTTGTAAAAGAACAGGTATAAAATGGCTGTGATGATAATTGTTGATGCTTTTCTTAATTCTTGCCTTCTCTTATCTTAGATTGAAAGATTGTTAAAACAAACTTAAAATGACTTTCACGTGGATGAGTAGATGGGAAATTTTTATTATGAAGGTTAAGTTCAATGCAACATAACAATTTTTATAAATGATTTATGAAGTGTTCAAGCTTCATGTTCAATTAGCAAGCTACTTTGCCTCCGAATTATGAAGTGTAATAAATTAAGTGGGAGGAAGTGTACGTTGCATTTATCATCTCTTATGCTTTCTCAGGAAAGATAAAAGGAAAGATGATGACAAATCAAACCACAAGATCACAGAATACTTTACTGTGCGACGGAGTGAGCGGAAGTGCCTATCACAAATCAAGGTAGTGTATCCAAGATTTTGCTGCTCTCATGCCAGCAGACTCTAGGAACCCATTGATTTTGGAGCATTTGATTAGCTGGCATGCCAAACAAGGACACAAATGTAAAAGTGACAAGCAAATGTTAACACCAAATTGTAAATGACCTTTCCTACAATTTTCACTTAAAGTGGCAAGTCTGTGCCATGCCTAGTCTAGTGACCTCATGGTGATGAAGACAATTTTTGTTTTGAGCAAAAGGCATGCAAATGTGTCATAAAGTTAAGCCAAAGGAATGTGCCCCATAAAATTGCATGTAAAAACTGCTTTTTACAAATAGAATTTACTATGGTTTGACGTCAGGTAGATGTTAGCCATATTATCATGTGTGGGGTTCTGTTATTTTAAGATTGTTACAGTGATGCTACACATTAGTTCAGTATTAGTGTGAAGGAATATATTACTCTGACTGGTTTGCATTTTCTTTTTCCAGAGAGAAACGATGGACCAGTACAAGCATTATGTTCTTTCCGAGAATGAGGACGGTCTCAAGAAGGTAGGAGAAAATTGTGAATGAATTTTAGCCTGTATGATAAACGTAAAAGACTGAAGACGAGAAAAGAAAATCCTATCGGCTGGATGTCGAAATTAACATGTTCCTGAGGTGTTCCTGTGTGCACAGAGAATAAGATTCCAGAAACCATAGTGAAAAGATTCTAATTGTTGATATCATATATCCCCTCCTATCATTCCTATACCACCTCTTGCTGCCTGGCAAAAATTTGGACTAGCTCTCCAGTTTTTCTTCCCTGGCTCCCTTTCTATACTTAGTCAAGTTAGTGATCATGTGGGGAATGATAGACCTCACTTACCACAGGAACCACTAAAATGAGAACACTGATTCAAAGGAGCGAAAAGTGAGAGGGAGCAGGCAAGAGTTAGCTAACAGCCAAGTCATTGCAGAAATGGCAGCATGGGACAGAGAAAGGTGGTATGGGAATCATGGTATAAACCATTTGCAGTCTTTTAAAAGTAAACATGATGAATAGGTTGAGGAAGCTCCTATAAATATAAGGAATTTTTTTTTCTTTTTGAGGCATGTCATTGGTGTTGAACCAACACTCACAATCACACAGAGGAGAAGGTGCATCATTGGCCACCTTAGACATGTACATTCATACTCATTCTCAAGCACACGGGATTACAATACGGGATAATGACAGGGTAGCAGTCGATAGATAATTGCAAGATATTAATAATCCAGATTTCTCCCATCTTGAGGATTGAACCAAAGCACTGTGCCTTGCACGCAATCAAGTGCCAAATTGCATAAATCCGCAAAGTGGAGCTGACTTTGCAGTCATGCAGAAGGGGAAACAACTGGAGATGGGGCTGTGAGGAGCTGGTGATCTATATAATAAACACGATGGAAAGGTTGAGGAAGCTCCTATGAAGACAATTATTTTTGTTGTTGTTGTTTTGGCATGTCATAGACGTTGAACCAACACTCACAATCACACAGAGGGAAAGGTGCATCATAGATCTTTTGATTTGCATTCTTTTATTATGGAACTGCATCACCATGGAATGGGACTGATGCCTTGGTATCACCGATGTTGCTGTGGCATTTCTGCAGGTGGATGACTTGGAGGGCAAGGGGCGGGGAGTGATTGCCATGAAGCCCTTCCTCCCAGGTGACTTTGTGGTGGAGTATGCAGGAGAGCTGATTGACAAGAAGACTGCTGAAGAGAGAGATGCAGCCTACCGCAGGGATGAGTCGGTGGGGTGCTACATGTACTACTTCATCCACAATAACAAGCATTATTGGTGAGTCCAGTTGCAAAATCTCCTGAGCTGATAATGATACATGCACTCTTGCCACAGGGTAAAATACCAGCCAGCCAGCATGGGTGGTATCTGTTATGGGGTTGTCATGACAAGGCAAAAGAAAGCACAGGTAGAGCGGCTGTTCAGATATTGACAGTGGCTTGATAGAATGCATACATATATACATATTTTCATCTGTGCTTCATCAATGCTGTAATCATCTGTTGTATTTGACAACTTAAACAAATATAAAATTCTGTATGTTACATCATTTTTGGAGGATTTTTTTTTCAATTTAATTTGTGATAGAGAGTGGTCTGATTTATGTAGACTACTTCCTCAGAGCAAATCATCCAGGCGGTTTCTTTCAATTTTGTTATGGAGGGTCTCAATTTTTAATCTTCGAGTCGCATTTAGATCTGAAGTCTTAAAATTTGCCTGCAACCATTTGTAGGAGATTGCTATCCATTGCATACACAGACCTGGGTACCCGTACAAATTTTGCGTATTAATACGCGAGAAAAAATGGAATACGAAAATTACGCATCCCTCTGAAAAAATACGCTGAAAAAAATGCAGCTTCTGCGTACTCGTAAATGTGGAATTTCGCGCGATAAAGTCCATGTCTGGCACGCGTGGCCCTATCCAGAATGGCGATTTATATTTTTAACACTCTATTTATCCCCTAACCCCGGGTTATCTTGATGGGTGAGATAAGGTACGCTCGTCAGAGGATCCTAGGTTGTGCTTTGATACTGGTTTCCACCCAAGGGAGAGCTGAACAGACAGTTGGAATTGTCTGAGTTTACTTTAGAGATAAAAATTGGGGTTATAATAATTCGCCGTTCTGGATCCAGGCCCTGTTTCGGTTAAAGTTTGCGTGGCACAGTCTCTGCCCTTGTGGCTGTGGCTGGTTAGCGTCAGTCTGCGTCTGTGCGAGCACGCTCACGGTCACCATGAGTAGAGTAGAGTAGAGTAGATTCGATTCTTCAGCTTGTTTAAGCGTCCAGGGCCTGTTGCTGATTCTCGTGGCTCTCTGGCTGTATTTTCATTGTTCTTATGGATACTGGTCTTTTGACCAGGATTAGTCTAGACCTAGTCTCTCTCTCTCTCTCTCTCTCTCTCTCTCTCTCTCTCTCTCTCTCTCTCTCTCTCTCTCTCTCTCTCTCTCTCTCTCTCTCTCTCTCTCTCTCTCTCTTCTCTGTCTCTGTCTGTCTGTCTGTCTGTCTGTCTCTCTCTCTCTCTCTCTCTCTCTCTCTCTCTCTCTCTCTCTCTCTCTCTCTCTCTTTCTCTCTTCCCTCTTTCTCTCTCACCTTCTCTTTATGTGTGTTTGTGCGCGCGCGCGCGCGTGTGTGTGTGTGTGTGTTTCTTGGTTGTTTTATCCAACATGCACTGTACTGAAAATCATAGGCTTGATCACTTTAAGTTCCTGGAGGATATATGGTAAGCAAATGTTTTTGGAAAAGGTTCCGTATCCGTGCAGTATGGCTACCGATTTTTTTTTGTAGGTAGCCGTACGGCCTCGTACGGTTACCCAGATGCGTGTTTGGATATATCAATAACATAACTCCATCCCACGTTTGACTCTCAACGGGTGGTCCCTACGCCCTAACTCCAGGGCCCAACGCTGATGTTGGACACAAACGTGACAAAAAGTAACGCGTCCGGGTTTAGGTGAAACAATGCCTTCTGTGTCCTTGCCTCATCCAAATCGCGAGATGACTGCGGAGAGTGACTGTGGGTTCCACAGGCCTAGGGCCAGTGACCACCGCACTTTTCGCAGTGTGATTGCTCCACATTGTTCGTGTTTATTTATTCGGTTATCTGCAGCACAACGGCTGCCTTGTGCTCCCAGAACTCTTTGACAGAACCCTTTCTAGCGTTCCTTTTGTCTTTCGACTGCTGCTCAAACTTTTGATTGTATGCGTTTCGGTAGCATCACCGTTTCTTCAGAGAAGATTAATTTGCGCAGTTGAATTGCGATTTTGATTGTTTAGCCGCTTGGATAGTTTGAATACTGTGTGTGTGATGCTCTAGTTGCAAACATAAACAGTGTAACAGTAATGACGGTGAAACTCCCCGGACAGGCAAAGTCAGTCAGGCGGGGTGGCGGGTGCGGCCTAGGCTGAGCGCTATCAGGAAAACCCGTCGACGATTTTATGGAGTCAGTCTGCGTCGACCACCATCGAGATCGAGTGTGCGTGTGGTCAAGGGGGAGTTAACTCTTCACTTACATTGCCACTTCAAAACTTTTTTGTCTCGCTGACTGACTGCGAAGTATCATGTGTGCAAACCAAAAGCTGCATTTTTAACATTGTCAGTCCGCGCAAAAAATACGCACAGTTTTTAAAAAATACGCATTTCTGAACCAGTGAGTACACAGAGGCAAAATTTGGGGTACCCAGGTCTGCATACAATTATTGCTTACAGTGGTGATTGGCACTTAAGGGCTTGATTGAACCATAATTTAATATTGCCTCTCTCTTTGTTAACAAACTCCTTCACTGTACTTTAAAGTTATTGCAACTATGCCTGTGCTAAAGAGGTGTCTGTTGGCGACAGTGTGGATGCCACTGCTGAGACGCCACGCCTGGGCCGACTAATGAACCACAGCAAGAAAGCCAACAACTGTCGACCAAAAATTTTGGAGATCAGAGACAAGCCTCACCTGATCTTTGTGGCCCATCGGTATATAGAAGCAGGAGAGGAGCTTCTATATGACTACGGGGACAATAGTAGAGCAGCAATGGAAGGTTTCCCTTGGCTGAAAAGCTAATCAGGAAGCCACAAGTTGACCTTTCGATGGCTGCATTGGTGCTACTGAACTAGCATCCACCTTTGTGGCTGATGGAGTGAGTGGGAAGTGGTTGTTTTTATTAGCTTTTTTTTCTTGGTATGGTTTAGAGACACTGCCATGAAAGTGTTTGAAACCAAGCTGAGCTTCTGGAACAAAGTGCTCCTGTCAGCTTTGCAAGTGAAGTCCTCTTCAAGTGTGTGGGAGCAGTGTTGGATCAAATTGCATCTGCTTCATTTTAGAATGCATTAGTGCTGTTATTCTGGGTGTGCCAACTCTTGATTTTGGAATCCAATATTTGAGCGAAATACTGGATTATGAAGCAAGGTTATAGATCTGCACTTTTCAGAATGCTGTGCAATACTCCAACTGACATTATTTTGTATGATTGAGGACAGTCTGTTTTGACTGGCTCATCCCACTTTCTCGAATGCAAGTTTTACTGACAATGTTTTGCCTTTTCTGTACTGGTGAGATTTGTAATGAACAATAATTCATTTTTTACCCTGAAAAATAGCATGACATCACGGTGTGTATCTCATTAGTGTTGTCTGCATGAATCTGCTCTGCTGAACAAGTACATTTTATTGCGTCTTTGCCTTGGTGTGGGAGCATGTCAACACAAAAGATATGTTGAAAATTGCCTTCTTCCAAAGTACTTCTTTGAACATCTTCATGGCCACAAAGGCTGCTTTGGGCCACTCAAGAAAAGGATACTGGACTTGGCCCAGAAATACAGAAGCCATGGGTGGTTCCAACCCAGGAGGGGATATCTGTTGAAAGTCATGTATGGAAGCTTTCTTTATTCTCTAAGACGTAGTTATAAAGTAGGGCTAAATTAACCACATTCATTCTTAATTTAATGTCATCAGCAGTCGTCATTCTGCTTCATATGTTAGAAGTTTTGTGGCGTTTTTTAGGGTTTGGGGTGTGGGCTTAGTGTTTGATCATCTTTAATACTTGTAGTGACAGGTTGCATGGGTCAGTTGATTTTCCTGTAGGTTTATGTTTGGGGCTTGTCATCTTTGATGATAGCAGATGCTGGACACAAAGATTGCTTCAACTTTTTGATAAAGCCCACATGTTGTGATGCTGGTGAGCTGACCCACCTTTTTTCTGTCACACAGCTTGATTTATTAAACCAGACATGCTACTTTGTCTCAAATAATGAACATGCAGTGATGATAGTATTTGCTACTTCAGCTTTTTACGTACTGAAGTCCACACCCTTTTTACGTGCATGTTACTTGCCCCTTGAGTAATGAGGTCTTCGGGGCTGTCTCAAAGACTTTGGCAGAAATTGATATCCAGGTTTTCAGAGGGGCATTTCATCATTGTAATGCTCAAGCCCAATTCAGTCTTGCCCAGGGCATACATGCAGTGTCATTGCCCAGTAGGCCGGCCATAAGCATGAAAGGGGTCAGGTAGGGTGATGAGCTACTAGATGACTTGCACCACAATCCAGGCCCAGCTCTGACCTTGCCCCTGTTATGAAACTGAGGCTTACTGGATAGGTGCACATTCCTGACTGTGCATGACAAACAGGCTCAAGTCACTAGAACAGCTTTCCAGTAGTCACCTACCAAAACTATCAGGGAAGTAAGTAGTGTTCTCTATAGCTACATACAAATGAACAATTTTGTGTGCTGTAAACAAGCAGGTTTTTAAAGTAAAAATCAAATTTTCTCTCTTTTTCTTGAAACATCTTAATGTATAATTTTTGACATTTTAGCCTGGCTTATGCATGCTTGGTCACATTTCAGTAATATCAGGCTTCCATTTGAGAAGCAGTGTGTCACTGCTGCACTTGAGTGCAACGTTGAAATAGCAGTAGTGTGAGGGTTGATTGGCTTCCAGTGGTAATGATGGAAGCTTGGAGTGGACGGGGGCCAGTCTTGGCAATAGCAAACAGTTCTTGCTGCATTCTTCTTCCTAGAGTGCCCGTACATTTCTTTAATCCTTGAACTGGATGCTGTTGCTGCTGCTGCTAGTCTCTGCCCTGTCCGAATGGAACTTTCAATCAGGGGCCAAGGTTAGTCTCTTCATTTGCACCTGGGGCTTCATGTAAGAATCAGGACAACAGCATTTAGTCAAGGACTAAATTTTTTGGCTTTCCTAAAATTGCATGGATTTGTATTGTCTTAGAATGTGCAGTTTTTGGCAACCATAAGAATTTAGCCCAGACAAAAAGGTCTAGTCTCAAATCATATGTAAGATCCTGATTCTGTTGCAGATGGAAATGTTGCAGCTGAGGCCTCTCAGCCAGTGTGAATGTGAGCAAGACTTGACAGTTGATGTATTAAATGATTAAATTTGTGTCTACATATTGTTTTTGCCACTTATAGATTTAATCTCTGGTAGAGGTGCATTGCGGTTCTTGTCATTGTGCAGATTATTTTTATTTATTTATTCATGAAATAATGTTTCCATGGGAAAAGCAAAGTTGCTTCTTACAGCTTTTTCCCGTGCCAGTTGCTGTCCAGAGAGAATGTTTCCAGAATGTTGTATGTTGCCCATAGAATTCATCAATTAGCTGTAAACTTATTAGCTTTCGCTTTGATAACTGCAGGAGGACCCAGGGAATGGTAGTTTGTGCAGGCTGTGGTGTACCATCCACTTGGTTGAAGGAGACAAATAATTGCTACTTTTTTCTGCTCCTTGCAGTTTTGTATTACATTAGGGGAAAGCTACTTGATATTCCTTTGTACTTTAGTGTGCATGTTTGTATGTTTAAATCCATTATTCTGCACAGTATCACAGAACATATTTGGCACTGAACCAACACCTGTACATAGAAACATATGAATTTGCATACATACCTTACCCCATTAGGAACTTGAGTGTATCGAGAGTTTGACTACTGTAGATGTGCTTGCAATCAGGGAAGATAAAATGTGCCTGCTTCCCACTCCCAGAGAAGGGTTGACCTCTAGCAAGTGGTGGTCAGCAGCGTGCCAATCCCAGTGCCACTGTCTCAGTGATATCTAGGACTTGAATATCAGGTGCATTGTGCATTGCCACTCCAATGGAGTTGGGTATGCTGAAAATGTTTTCCCAAAGCCAGTGTCACTTGTAGGCGGGGCGCAACTGTGAGAAATGTGCAGACTGCACTTTCGATGTTGGGGGAACCCTTCCTGCACTATGCCAGTGTCAGGCAAAATGAACAGGAAAAGGTCATGGCGCCTTGGTTTCCAGTATTCAGACAAAATAAATCATCATGTCCATGTAGTGTAAGCTGATTTTTTACTCACATGCGAAGCAAAAGTGAGTCTATGTACTCGCCCGTTTCGTCCGTCTGGGCGTCCGTGAAAAACTTTAACGTTGGATTTTTCTCGGAGACTATTAAGTCTATCAACACCCAATTTGGCATGATGGTGTATGATGACAAGGCGTCAAAAAACATAGTGACTTGACCTTGCTTCAAGGTCAAGGTCGCAGGAGCCGTAAATGTTGTCTAAAAAACAGCCATTTTTCACATTTTCCCAATTTTTGACTCACATGCGAAGCAACGTGAGTCTATCACTCTATGTACTCACCCGTTTCGTCCGTCCGGGCGTCCGGGCGTCCGAAAACTTTAATGTTGGATTTTTCTCGGAGACTATTAAGTCTATCAATACCAAATGTGGCATGATGGTGTATGATGACAAGGCCTCAAAAAACATACAAAGTGACTTGTCCTTGCTTCAAGGTCAAGGTCGCAGGGGCCATAAATGTTGTCTAAAAAACAGCAATTTTTCACATTTTCTCAATTTTCTCATAAGTTTTTGAGATTGGATACCTGACCTATATATGATATATAGGGCAAAGTAATCCCTGTCTTTTGATACCAGTTTGGTTGACCTTGCTTCAAGGTCAAGGTCACAGGAGCTCTTCAAAGCTGGATTGTATACATATTCAGACCTGCCAAGTGCTACGATTTAGGCGTAGCATGCTATGATTTCGCCATGCTTGCTACGCTCGTTCGTAAAAACTACGCTTTTTTTTTTTTAAATGACGTGAATTTTTTTTTAGACCTTAAAAAAAAATCCATTCATGAAAAAGCGAGTGACCCGCGTGCCAGCCTCAAACTTAACTTTTGACCTTCACGTAGAATTGTGTACTGTAACCGACCAATCGTGTTGCGTTTTAACCCCCAGTGCGGAAATGCTGGAAACCCCCGCTGAAGCGCAGTTGTTTGACCGCAAAAATGGCGTCGAAGCGAAAGACGCCCGCTGTCGATCTCGCTGCTACTCCCCCAAAGAAAGTCTCTACCCAGTTGTCAGCACTTTAAAGCAGACGACACCAAGGAGTAACGATCCATGTATGGTCAGATCTGCAAATAGCTCCTCAGCCGCAAGATGCGCGTACTGTCAGACCGATTTTTCGATTGCTCACGGGAGGCGGTTTGACATCGAGAAACATGTGCGTACTGCGACACACAAGAAGAAAGCCGCAGAAAAGCCTAGCAAACCGCTCACTGCGTATTTCAAGCCAGCGACTGCAGCAGAGGACGATCAATCAGTCATTTTAGCAGAATGTTTGTTCACATCGTTCCTTGTGGAACACAATGTACCCATCAGTGCAGCAGATCACGCGGGGCCACTGAACTTGTGACCGTCATGTAGAACCCCCCCCCCCCCCCTCACGCCGGCGGTTCAGCGTTCAGCGTTTCGACACCCCCCCCCCCCCCCCCCCCCCCCCTCCGCTTCACGCCGGCGGTTCAGCGCATCCCGCCTGCGCAAACATCGCCATTGTCCTTCTTGTGCGTGTGTGCTACGCCTATTTCTTAAATGCTACTCCACAAAGCTCTGGATGCTACTCTTTGGCAGGATGGTGGGTTGGCAGGTCTGCATATTTTGAAGTGACCTTGACCGTGAACTATGGAAGATAACTGTTTCAAACTTAATAATTATGTGGGGCACATGTTATACTTTCATCATGAGACACATTTGGTCACATCATGAATGTCAAGGTCACTTTGACCCTTATGAAATGTGACCAAAATGGGGTAGTGAACCACTAAAAGTGACCATATCTCATGGTAGAAAGTGCCAATAAGCACCATTGTGCTTCCTATATCTTGAATTAACAGCTTTGTGTTGCATGACCTTGGTTTGACCTTAGGTCAAGGTCACATGTATTTTGGTAGGAAAAAAGTATAAAGCATTTCTTAGTGTATGATGTCATTGGTAGGTTTAGTTGTTTGACCTTGAGGGTCACCTGGAGGTCAAGGTCATATAAAGGTCAAGGTCAAGCATGTGAGTCGTATGGGCTTTGCCCTTCTTGTCTCTGAAGTTTTTGAGATTGGATACCTGACCTATATATGGTGTATTGGGCAAAGTAATCCCTATCTTTTGATACCAGTTTGATTGACCTTGCTTCAAGGTCACAGGAGGTCTTTAAAGTTGGATTGTATACATATTTTGAAGTGACCTTGACCCTGAACTATGGAAGATAACTCTTCCAAACTTCATAACATTGTAGTACACGTTATAGTTTCATACTAGGTCGTCCGTCCGGGCGTCCTGTCATCCGTAAAAAACTTTAACGGATTTTTCTCGGAGACTATTAAGTCTATCAACACCCAATTTGGCATGATGGTGTTTGATGACAGAGCGTCAAAAAACATACATAGTGACGACCTTGCTTCAAGGTCAAGGTCACAGGAGCTCTTTAAGTTGGATTGTATACATATTTTGAAGTGACCTTGACCCTGAACTATGGAAGGTAACTCTTCCAAACTTCATAACATTGGAGTACACATGTTATACTTTCATACTAGGTCACCCGTGTCGTCCGTCCGTGCATCCTGTCAGCCGTTAAAAAAAAATAACGTTGGATTTTTTCGGAGACAATATATTAACTCACTCGCAACGTAGGTTTTTCAAGCATTTTCAAAAATCTAACAAAAATAGAAAGCCATGAAATAATGACAAAAGCTATATATCAAATAAAAGATATTTATTCACTTAATTCAAACAAATCATGATCAAAATGTTTCAATGTGCATGATTTGAGTTATATCTACTGAAATAATGCATGTAATCAGCAAAATCAAAAAACAAAAAAAAGTTCAAAAATCGTCAGTCAAGTTGCAAGAATTGAAAAATGCTGGAATGGTGCCTTCAAAAAAAATTAATCTGAAATGCAAAAACAATGCCAATATATTTACCTATATTCTGATAGCATTTGCAATATAAAAAAGGCACCTAGAAAAGAAAAATCACTATATAAATTGATAGGTTTTCACGGAAAAGTAGTTGTCAGCCATTTTTGCAAAACATAGGGTGTTCACATAAAAAATTCACTGATTCAAACTCCCCTCAAAAGAAATTATAAAGAAAGGTAACTCACTGTGGAAATATGGTTACTACATAATTCTAAACTGGAGTTGCCTCCCTTAGACCTTTGGTGACAATACAGGAATTTTTTGTTCCTAACGTTACGTTGCCAGAGAGTTAAGTCTATCAACACCCAATTTTGCATGATGGTGTAGGATGACAAGGCATCAAAAAACATACACAGTAATTTGACCTTACTTCAAGGTCAAGGTCACAGGAGCTCTTTAAATTGGATTGTATACATATTTTGAAGTGACCTTGACCCTGAACTATGGAAGATAACTTCCAAACTTCATAAAATTGTAGTACACATGTTATACTTTCATCATGAGACACATTTGGTCACATATCAAGGTCAAGGTCACTTTGACCTTTATCATGAAATGTGACCAAAATGGGGTAGTGAACCACTAAAAGTGACCATATCTCATGGTAGAAAGTGCCAATAAGCACCATTGTGCTTCCTATGTCTTGAATTAACAGCTTTGTGTTGCTTGACCTTGGATGACCTTGACCTTGGGTCAAGGTCACATGTGTTTTGGTAGGGAAAATGTGTAAAGCATTTCTTAGTGTATGATGTCATTGGTAGGTTTAGTTGTTTGACCTTGACCTTGAAGGTCACCTGAAGGTCAAGGTCATATAAAGGTCACAGTCAAGCATGTGAGTCGTATGGGCTTTGCCCTTCTTGTTATTTCATGCGAAGAGATTATGGGTGTTGCGGCATATGCCTTTGGAATATACATAGTCTTAATACGTAGAGACTGTGTATCCTTACCCCAGGTAACCGTATACCCCACTGTGAAAATTCCATTTGCAGGGCCAAGATATCCTTGGAAGATAAAAGTGCATTTGGTTGTGTTCTGTTTGTGGATGATTTGATACCGTAGTGAAAAGTTATGTCTTTGGTCTGTCAATTTCCGATTTGTGTTCATTTGTATAAATAAGAGTTTCAAATTACTTCAGTCTTTCTCTTGGTAACACCAGTTAATTATGCAGGAAAATAAGAGGGATGCTGCTAGACTCAAGACTTGCATGCAGCCTGTGCTGCACCGATACGGCCTTCATCAGCTGGATTGCTGTGGTCTTCGTGTTTTCAAGGCCTGCTCCTGTATTTACATGGCTATTTACACTCAAAGTCATTGCTTTATTACATTTTTACAAATTGATCCCATACAAAACTTTAGGCAGGAATTAGCAATGGATTTTCATCATGATCTGAAAAGAGATTTCTATGCAAAATCCATGATGATGACCATGGCATTTCTTTGCACAGTAACAAGTTGAAAATTACCTCTGACAAGTATTAACTCTGAAAGTCCCTGTATCTGCCCTTGCCTGGTATCCCTGTTCCTCCCTTGACTGGTATCCCTGTTCCTCCCTTGACTGGTATCCCTGTTCCTCTCTTGACTGGTATCCCTGTTCCTCTCTTGACTGGTATCCCTGTTCCTCTCTTGACTGGTATCCCTGTTTCTCCCTAGACTGGTATCCCTGTTTCTCCCTTGACTGGTATCCATGTTTCTCCCTTGACTGGTATCCATGTTCCTCCCTTGACTGGTATCCCTGTTCTCCCTTGACTGGTATCCATGTTCCTCCCTTGACTGGTATCCCTGTTTCTCCCTTGACTGGTATCCTTGTTCCTCCCTTGACTGGTATCCCTGTTTCTCCCTGGACTGGTATCCTTGTTCTGCCCTTCTCCACCTGTTTTAAGCTACTTTTCTTAATGTCTTGTGGGGCAGGCAATGAAGCTGTCCATCTATGTTACAGGGACTTGAGATTTAAAGCCACCAAAGTTCCCATTTTGTCAAGAGCACAACTGTGTAGGTCCCAATAGCTTTGTTCCTAATTTCATCTAAAGTTCCTGATTTTGGATGGAGTCCCAATTTGATTAAGCTGTTTAGATTTTTACTGGCATATACAATGGGGATCTGTAGCCTCCATTACTTTTTGTGCTTGTGTCCCATTATTGTGAAGGCTCTGCCAATATTTAGTCAGAGGAATTGTTGATAAAGAAATATACCAACCTTTAAAAATCTACATATAAATTTCTCCAACTCCAAGTGACAGTATTAACAAAGAAAAAAAATCAAGCTAATAATAGTAATATTTAGTCTCAGCTGGTGATCCAGTCTCTGTGTGAGAGCAAGAGAGAGCGAGAGTGTGTGTGTGTGTGTGTGTATATAATTGTTAAAAAGATGAAATTGGTAAAGCTCTGTTAGTAAACATTTTATGCTGATTGATGTAATACAGAGCTTTTGTATAGGTTGTGTTCTGAGAGCATTCAGTATGTCATTAGAGCCTCATGAAAAGACTTCTTTGCCATTTTATTCAAATTTTGCTTTACTGGAGAGTCTTTTTGTTTGACTCTAGCAACGTTAAATGTGTGTTGTGAAGGTTCCTCCCCTCCCCCAACCCCCACACCTTTGAGTGTACATATGTAAAGTTATTGTTGATGTAAGCAATTTTGTTTCATGCCTTATGGTGTTTGTTTGCCCTAATTTAGGGTGTCTCACCTCACTCTCTTGATTTGACCCTTTGAGGTTTCTTGGTGCATGTGCCAGTGCACACATGTGGGTGCATGTGTGTATGTGCAAGGGTGTGTGTTTGTTTTCAAGTCATGGATCCCTAAAGCATATCACATTTTATATCCCCCCCCCCTTCCCACTATCTCTTTTCTTAGTCTCCCCCTCTTCTTTATCTCTCTCCCTTTCTCTCTCTCACTCTCTCTCTCTCTCTCTCTCTCTCTCTCTCTCTCTCTCTCTCTCTCCTCTCTCTCTCTCTCTCTCTCTCTCTCTCTCTCTCTCTCTCCCTCCCTCCCTCCCTCCCTCCCTCCCTCCCTCCCTCCCCCTGAATCCTTCTTTCTTCCTCCCGCCCACTGAAAATATGGGAAAATTAGTCTCCCCCTCTTCTCTCTCTCTCTCTCTCTCTCTCTCTCTCTCTCTCTCTCTCTCTCTCTCTCTCTCTCTCTCTCTCTCTCTCTCTCTCCTCTCTCTCTCTCTCTCTGAATCCTTCTTTTTTCCTCCCGCCCAATGGAAATATGGGAAAATTAACAGATTTGTGACTGAGATCCTTCAAAGCAAACAGTCATCCGGAGTACACATGACCTTATAAATGCCAATGGAAAACTTGCCTGTAAAGGACTAAGATTTGCCAAAAATGATTGGATGTCTAGTCATCTGACAGAAGATTGTCATGTTACATGCCGTGTCTGGGTTGTACATTTGTGGTCTGATGTATTCAAGTATGGAAAGCATTGTCATTTTTGTATAGAGGTTATAGTAGGTATTGGCATCTCAAACTGCTGGATAGTAGCACTGTGCTAAACTGGCTCAGAGCAAAGACCCTTTAGGGTGTTAGACTAATTGCCAACAGCTAAATGGTGCCTTAACTGAATCTTGTTTGTAAGAATCACACAGATCAAGCTTTGTCCCATCAACAGGCCTGTTGGTATTTTGCATGGTCGTTGTAGATGTTCAGTAAGTTTCTGCCATTTTATGTTCAAATGGAACAATGTACTGATACAAGGAATGCTTTTCTGTCCATCTTTCTCCCCACCATGTCAACAGATTATTGGCCCGCTCTGCTTGTTGTCTGAATGGGGGCTAGTGGTACTTTTTTTTCTCTCCCCAAGGGATGGTGAAAGAATGGCAGCTGAAGAGTCATTGGTAAGATGAATGCCAACTATGCCAAGAAAACAAGTGTGGATTGCTGGACTTTCAGGATTTCCCCCCAAGTTGGAGCTTTCCACAATGTGCTAAATGGTCACCTTTTGGAGTGCATTGTAATTTTGCAAGATGCAGTTCTAAAGATCTCCAGTTATACAATGGAAATGAAAATAAGCAGTCACTGCATTGCATATTTTGTCTGCATTTTCATTGGACTTCATCAGGAAGATCTGCAGTGTGTTATTATTAAAATCTAAAGCAATCTTATGGCTTTGTCATTTATTTGGTTTGTGTCTGAACACCACTTTACCATTAGTTACACTTTATTAGGAATTTACATGTATTTGTGGCAGAATACCAGGTCCTGCAGATATTGCCATCAAAACCAAAACCTGCTGTGTTGGTACCTCCTGAATTTGTTGAAGGAAAGAGGCCAAGACATGCCTGAATGCAAGGGAAGAATGGCAAGAACATGCATGGAAACAATTACATGTATTTTAGAAGCCATATTTTTTAAAAACTTATATATTGTCAGCACTTAGACCAAACCTTCAGCTCAAGGAAGATTTGAAAACTCATTGAACTTGCAGGCCCCTTGAAAAACCAGTATTTTGTTGACACACAAGAGAGAGCAAGTAAAGTACAAGATTTAAACTATAGACCAGAGAAGCAGAGAGGGACTGCCCATTCTGTCACAGTGGAGGTAGAGTAGGGTTTCTAGCTCCTGCCTTGATCTAGTGGGCCTTGGTACCATAATTGAAGAGGGCCCATTGAGAGAAAACTGCAGTGCCTAGGAGAAGCTGTGTCCATGTAGTTTTGCCATGCCACAAGTCAATTTCCTAGTAGGTCTTATATTGCCTTCACAGTATTGATAAACCCCACTGACCTACGCAGCTTGGGCCATCATTGTCAAAATCCTGAAAGCCAAGTTTTCGAGGATTCAAGAGCTCCTATGTGACTGCCCATTTTCAGAACCATACACAGTACTCTGGACTTGTATTCTTTCAACGGTGAGCAGATCTTCCCTCTGACTGCTATCCACGGAAGTTTGAACTCCAAGAAAGTTTTTGCATTCCTTACTTGGGGAAGAAGCATGCAGTACCCATGATATGTTACATGTCGTAAAGTGTATGCTTTGGTGTTTTTGGAAGAGCATGGAATTTTCTAGAATCTACTTTTGGCCAGTCAGTCATGCTGACCGAATTTCCCTGTGTGTTGGTGGTCCGAATAGACCCATTTCGTCTTCCTACAAGATTCGAAAGAGGCAAAAAACTAGGGATGTGGCAGGATGCACAAGTAATGACCTGCCACATGGGAGGGCACATGAGTTTGCCTGGAGGGAAGATAAAAGGAAGAGAAACATAGATTTAACAAATGTAGCAAGTTTCCAAGTTTCAAGCAAATTGAATTCAATGGCTCTGACAATTATTTTCCACCTCATTAGACAGACCACCGTGCCATGCCACCTGTGTGTGGGAACCAGTCAGAATTTTTTTATGGACTTTTCATAAAATGGCTAGTTTTAAGTTATTTCAGTCTGTGAGCAGCCATCTGCATGAACTTGAAATGACCTTTGGCCTTGAAATAAGGGCGAAAGGAAGTGGGGGTGGGGCAAAAGGGGGTAGGGTGGTGGTGGTGGCAAAAGGGGTGGAATGGGAGGCAAAATTTCCAGCTGACCATTCATCACATGGGTGTCTGACACTTAACGAGACTGCAAATAGGTTCGGCTGGAAAGGATGACTACATGGTACCCAGTTCTTCCAGCATGCCACATACACATTCTTTTCAAACTAATAGGAATTGCAATAATACTTGTCTGCAAATCTACATGTACATGACTTTGACTTCAGTGAATCTAATGCCTATGGATGACCCATTCCAGGACTTGTTTTACAGTGACTAATTATCATAAATATGTAAGCTAAAGAACGTCTTTTTTTAATCAAAAGGTGCACCCATACACACATGAGCCTTAAATAATAGCGTGTGAATCAAAACACACACTCGCTCCCAAGAGTTCTTCCCACATCTGACTTGTAGTGTTCTAACTTCTATGCTGACATATTGTACATGTATCATGTTATCTCTGTGCAGCATTCAGTTTTTCTTCTCACAATGAGAAGCAATGCAAGTCAGGTGGGGCATCTTAATTTGTCTAGTGATGCAACTCTACAATCTGTTCAGCATGGTACACTGCATCTACTTGCCCCAAAACCACTGTAAAGCAACTCTAGAATCTGTTAACCATGGAACACTGCATCTGCTGGCCCCAAAATGACTGTAAAACAAAATTACTAATCATCAGACCAATCATCGTGTATAATAACTGTACACAATCTTTGACCGGGCCATGGCTCTCTCCCTGGCATGGGCGAGCAGAAGGAAATGCCATCCTGCACCCTTTCCTGCTACTTCCTGCACTTTCTTTTGTCCTCTTTTGCCAGTCTGTCAGGATCGCTGTCATGATTCCTTTCTATTGTGATTAAAGAAACAAGGGGAAAGCTGATAATTGATGCTAACCAACATTTTACAAATGGAGTAATGAATACATCAAAGCATTTGAAAGCAAACCTACACAGTTGAAAGAGGTTGGGTTTGAAGCAGACAGAACTCAAAACAAGCTTTTTTCAAATATTGGTAAATTATCAATGGATGGTTGACTGACACTACACACTTAAAAAAAATAACCAAACAACGCCAGGGCCCAAGCCCTCCACTAACAAACTGTCCGCTGCCACAGTCAAAACAAATTTTTAATACATTTATAGAACACAAGCTCAGTGCAAAGGCCCTGAGCCCTGCAACAAGTTCTCTCTAAAACCATAAACAAGAGTTACACAGGCCCAAGCAGATGACACTGACAGCAGGTTAAGGTTGATGGAATTATAATTATCTGCTCAGTTATTAGTCTCCTTTTAGCAACAGAACGAAACGTGACACAAAGGTCTGGAAAGGATGCCTCAGGTTCGTTTCCACGTGGTTAGCAGCAATTTTCGGAAAGGGCAGTAACTTTAGTTGTCCTCTTGTTTTCTACATTACATTACATCAAACCTATAATCTTTGATTACATGTATAGTGTTTGACAGCTTCTCCGGGCTGCTGTAAGTTTTACAGAGTCTACATTACATATAGTGTTTGACAGCCTCCGGGCTGCTGTAAGTTTTACAGTGTCTACATTACATGTATAGTGTTTGACAGCCTCTCTGGGCTGCTGTAAGTTTTACAGTGTCTACATTACATATAGTGTTTGACAGCCTCTCCGGGCTGCTGTAAGTTTTACAATTCTACTAGTAGAGCACAGTTGATCAGTTTCACTTTATGAATATGTTGAAGGGGCTGTTTGACACCAAGACACATGCATTTACTAGAAATAATTTGCTTTAAATTCATTGGCAAAATATCTTACTAAAAATGGGATACAAGGCACTGCCTTTTACTGTAAATGGTAGTTTGGCAGTTGGCTGGAAAATTCATTCAACAATACAGTATAAATAATATTTGAGTTCCAGGCAAACCTCTAGGTAATGCAGCCACCTACTATATGGCATGTCTGTTTTTCAACCGGGGAGGGGCCGCTATTGCGGGGGGCCGCTATTGCGGGATTTTTTGGGGGTCAAAAGTTCTTAAGGCCATTTTGATTCTTTTGTCCTAAAACGCCTAAAAACCCGTACAATTTTTTTTACTTTAAAAAAACACAATTTTTTTCGGTTTTTATCAATAACGGGTGAAGCTTCATATTCTAACACCATCCCACGTTTGGCTCTCAACGGGTGGTCCCTACGCCCTAACTCCTGCAGGGCCCGACGCTGATGTTGGACACAAACGTGACAAAAAGTAACGCGTCTGGGTTTAGGTGAAACTCCCCGGACAGTCTAATTAAGTCAGTCAGGCGGGGTGGCGGGTGCAACCTAGGCTGAGCGCTATCGGTAAAACCCGAAAAAATGTATAAGTTAAAAAAAAGAAGTAACAAAACTTCTATTTTTTTTGGCGTTTTAGGACAAAAGAATCAAAATGGCCTTAAGCACTTTTGACCCAAAAAATCCCGCAATAGCGGCCCTCCGCAATAGAGAGCCGACCCCTTTCAACCATGTCAAAATGCCTGGAAAACATTCATCTGCAAGCCGCCACAGTTCGGGGATCACTGGCGTTGTTGTAGGACAAACCCAGTCAGCACAGTTTAGAAAGCCCATTCTAACGCTGCGATGATTCGAGAATGTTGCCAGCCTTCAAGTGGTCGGAATGTACTCTCCGTCGTGCTCGGTCAAAGATCGTGTATAGTATACATCAAAGACCCTATATACAGGATCTTTGGTATACATGCTCTCTTGCTGCTTTTCTCCCCGAGTTGCAGCTGCAGTTACCTCCCTTCCCTAGCTGTGCTGCATTCAGGGCCTGAGCTGAGCCAAACGACACTCGATCATGGCATATGGCACTTGTAGTTGTATAGATCTGAGTCATCCAGCAGATTGGGTGCATTAGGGGGGATTTGGTAGTAGCCACACTGTTGGTAAAAGAGTAGATGAAGATAACATCTGGCGCTGGTGGCGCGCCGTGAGCCAATGGGGGCACACGCACGCCGGCTGCACCACTAGTAGTAGTAACAAAGATATATCTTTGCTAGTACCGTAGTGTAGTAGGCGTCTGTAGCCAGGGCGGAGAAAATTAATGTGGAGATTCTGCGTGAGTCATATCGACGGAAGAGTGTGATGTTGCCGAGGTGAGATGAACTCGATAACAAGTATATAATATTGTGTGCCGAGGACGCCTTAATTGGCAGACAGGAGGGGAGTTCAGAAGGCGCAGTGCTTCATTGCGCTTACTCAGCGCTTAATGTGATTCACTCCTGAACGGCAATTTGGGGCGCGATCAAAGATTATACAGTTACAATAGTCTTTGGCGTGATTCACTCAGCGCTCACTCAGCGCAACGCAGCGCTGTGAATCACCCACGGATCTATAATATATTATAGATCCGTGCTGAGACCGAGACGAGCAAAATTTCGGGGGTAGCTCCATCCGGTTTCATCCGCTCCAAAAATGGACAAAGTTGCCGAACATTTGCGAAAACAGAACGGAAAATAACGGAAGTGGGTAGAATGTGGCGGGGATGCTAAACGGATGTTCATAGGATGCCTAGAGGATGAAAGTGGATGACAGCTCCGAAGGGGTAACCGGGGATAATGGCGAAGCAGACGCATAGCGGAAAGAGCGGATGCATAGCGGATGAAGCGGATGCATCACGTACGCCTAACGGAAACAAAGGGGATGCCGCGCGGATGAATATCAGATAGAAACCGTTCACTGCGCATGCGGGGGGTATGAATTGCGTCAGCTCCGTGGTTATAAAAGAATGCAACACGCACGCAGTCAGCATACAGCGGAAAGACGTGCTGGCGGCTACATCGATATATTTTATCAAAACCATGGTGCGTCAGTCAGGCAAGAAACAGAAGTCCCTGCCTACTCGTTCAAGCCCTGGCAAGGTGAAAAAGGCCAGAACAAGAACCCCACCCCCTGACACTGACTCTGATGGTGAAGCTGCTGCTGCTGTGGTGGACCAGCCCCAAAGCCTTCAAGTCCCTCAAAGTCCTGCTGCTGAGGGTCCTTTTGTTCAAGAACCTGAAGGTCCTGATGCTCAAGCCCGAGAAGGCTCTGAACAAGGTACTGAAGGCCCTGATGTTCAAGCACATGAAGGCCCCGCTGAAGCCCCTGAAGGTACTGAACAAGCTCCAGTGAGAGGGATGAAGAGGCAAGGGAAGAAGAAGGGAGAGAGGAAACAGTACACTGTTTCCGAAGAGCATGAGGACGATGTGCTGGAATGGCTGAGGGAGAACGAGTATCTTTGGAGAAAGGGCCACAGACTGTATCGGGACACCAAGAAGAAACAGGCAGCTTGGAGAGACAAGGAAGAGAGCCTGGGGTACACTGCAGAAGTACTTCAAGGATGGTGGAAGCACATGCACTCCTGGTATGGGAAGCTACACCTCAAGAAATCTGGGCAGGCCGCCGGCAAGTTCACTGACCGGGAGAAGTACGTCATGGCCAAATGCAGTTTCCTGGAGGGTGAGATCCGCCACCGAGGAGCAGCCCCGCTGATACCCCTCTCCCTCAGCCAGCCCACAGACAGCCAGGCATCTTCAAGCCAGGCGCCACCTGCCCTGTCCGGACTGGTGTCTTCAGAGGGCCCCCCAGCAGAGACCCCCTCGACAGTTGAGGATGCTGTAGAGGCTGACGCCCTGCTCTCACAAATGGAGGAACAAGCGGCAGCCACCATAGGCCAAGCAACCCACACCTCCGGCTCCAGCACCAGCTCCAGAGGACGCAGGCAGAGAGGCAGACTGGAGGGCAAGGACGACAGTGTGCTGCTGGAGATCAGGGACACAATGAAGACCAGCACAGGACTTCTCTCTCAACTGGTCGACTTAGACAGGGCATCCTCGACCCGGAAGCCCTTTATCACCTACGTAAGCCAGACCCTGAGGGACCTGCCCGAGGCCGAATACCAGATGATGAAGAAGAACATCACAGCACTTCTCCATAACCCTCAAGGCTCTACTGAAGCTCGTCCTCTCCAGTCCGGGTCTGCACCCCAGGTACGTGACGTCACAGCCCTTCCACGGCGCAGCTATCAGATGGACTCTTTGATCATCCATGGTGGAGAACAATTGATGATGCTGAAGACCAAGACCGAGAGTGATGAGGTCTGTGCACCACAGCTGCCCGACCCATACTGAGATCCAGATGATTTTCTCCTCCATTGTATACAAAATATCGGGAGTCCGCAAATTGTCCTTCTACATACTCTGGACATCCTAAATATACGAGATACATCCCAGATACAAACGTTGTGTCTGTTTAGAATACTTTATATACGAGATGCATGCGCTGACATCCTTTCTATTTCCGTGCTACTAACAATGTATAGACGTTCCATGTACCTTATCTTTCCTTTCTCTTTCCGTTTTCACCTGCAGCGGATGCGAGTCGCGAGGATGCAGAGAGGATACAGCGGACGTTTAACGGATGTTTACGAACATAGTACGTTTGCTGCTCGTATACATGTGTCGCGGATTTACATCGTACGTTCATCCGTTGTAAAATTTTTGTGCAGCTCAAAACATTTTGCGCGGATGAAATCACAGTGGACGGATGCTCAATGGATAGAGCGTATGAAACACGAATGCAATGAGTACACAACGGATGCATAGCGGTTTCCAACGGATGGCAAGATTATTTTTACGTTTTACATCCTCTTTGCATCCGCAAGTGCACTGTGACCGGGGCTTTAAGCAAGCAGTGGTACACATTTTCCTTAACAAAGGGGATGCTGCTATATTCATGTGACAGACTGTGCGTCGTGTTTGTGCATCTGCCTGGGGTTTTTTTCCCATTCAATTATATCGCAAGATCAAGAGAAATCTGAAATAAAGTGCAAGATGCTAAGAGAGTGAATCATGAAGTATCTTCAGCCACTGTCACACACAAAATGCTGCTCAGAGCATTATGGCTCCTCTGAAAAAAATGAGATACTCAACGAGAGCGGGCAGGTGAAGGGAAAAGTAAAGAGATATGGCCATTCAATTTAGATTAGCGCGTGCGTGCATAATAAAGAATGTTGGCAATATCCTCCTAGGCGAACCATCCACGGAAAGTATAATTGATTTTACTAGATTGTCCTTGGGACACTGCGGTCGTTCAGGTTACGCTCATTTTACATTGGTCCAACAATGGCATGGACGGCCATTGATGAGCCACAACAGCATTTTAGAACTGCACGTTGTACGATCAACACGCCCTTTTCACAATATGGGAAATAATGCAAAACGACGGGACTTTTAAACAATTCTATAGGATTTGACAGAAATTTATCTCCGAAGCTCTAATGTGTGATGTAAAACGACTGTACTGATTAC
The DNA here is from genome assembly GCA_034096865.1 of Theodoxus fluviatilis. NCBI lineage: Eukaryota > Metazoa > Mollusca > Gastropoda > Cycloneritida > Neritidae > Theodoxus > Theodoxus fluviatilis. The sequence goes on from JAWQFJ010001647.1 coordinate 77,898, forward strand.
AACACGACACAACGCACTGTACTGCATTACGCTACAACCATGCAACTATTTAGTGTTAAATGCAAGCAAGACGAAGAAAATGATTTTTGATTTTCGAAGGAAGAAAGAGATTGTCCATCCTGTAGTCATTAAGGGGGAATCTATTGAGATTGTTAGTGAGTACAAGTATTTAGGGGTAGTTTTAGATAACAAGCTCAGCTGGTTCAATCATGTTGATGCTGTTTTTAAAAAGACACAGTCAAGATTGTTTTTCCTTCGCAAACTAAGATCATTCAATGTTTGTAACAAGATGCTGAACATGTTCTATCAGAGTATGGTGTAAGTAAAAGGGCATTGTAGTCATACATATTAATTAATTTCATTATCATGGTTTTTCTGAGTTTTATTATAACTTGTATAATCATTAATGACCCATGTATGCTGTTGACCAATTTAATTTCCTTATGGATTAATAAAATTATATGAGTTATGAGAACTTTATGAGTTATAATTGCAGATTTCGTTTTGTCCGCCACAAACACACAACAACCACTGCTTGAATGACAATGGATGAGATATATATTACAAACGAATACAAAGCCATTTACAAGAGGTTAAAAAAAAGAAGAAGTATGTGAACGATATGGCATATTTACAAGAAGTTAAAAGAAATTGGTTCTCCATCCAAAAGTATCAATATTTACATGGACATTTGGCAAGAATAGAAGGCAATAATTATAAGACGAGACACACTATAAATGTGAAACTTCAGTGAGAAAGGAAGCAAACGCAAGCGAGTAGAAAGAGTCGACTGGATTCGTATTAGTCTGCAGAAACAGAAGATGAAACCTACTGCCTCTCGTTGAAAAGTCTGATAGCACCTGGAATAAAGGAATGCCTGCATCGTTCTGTTTAGTGCTTCGGGAGTTGCCTTCCGTTTCCTGATGGCAGCAGCTTAAATGGATATGGTGATGAGGACGGTGAAGATCTCCTAGCTGTAGCTGCTCTCACTCTCAGGGCCGGATCTAGGGGGGGTGCTGGGGGTGCTCGAGCACCCCCCCCCCCCCAAAAAAAAAAAAAAAAAAACTCCGTGGCAGCCGGGAGTTGGGGGAAGGAGGGATGGGGGGGGGGGGGGGGGGGGGGTGGTTGCTCAAATATGTTGATCTACTTCCCACCTCATCGGATATCGGCACACTTTGCTTGGTAGCAGAGACAGTATAGTTAGTAAAAAGCTTGGGAAGGAGGGGGGGGGGGGGGGGGGGGGGGGGGGGGGGGGGCTAAAAGATGCTGGGCCCAGATGCTGTACTACTCTCCACTTGGTATAAGCACACTCTACTTGGCAGCCAAGGTAGCTGGGGAGGGAGGGGGGGGGGGGGGGGGGGGGGGGTGCTGCTATAATTAAGATGCCTTCCTTTTGCTACTCGCACAGACAAATCAAACCCGGGCAGAGACAGGAAGAATCTGTGACCAAACAAAAACTCTTGGAAATGACCGCACTGCCAGATTGCACAGATTTGCACCATTTTTCTCAAAATTTTCCGGGGGGGCATGCCCCCGGACCCCCCTAGAGGGGCGTGCCTGCTTCGCAGGCACGCACTCGTGGCTTCGCCACTTCGATGAGAAGACCCTAAAACAATTTTAAGCACCCCCCCTCAAAAAACTTTGATCCGGCCCTGACTCTGAGTGAGAAACAGACAAGTGTAAGCTATCAAGATTTTTATGCATGCTCAGATGATTTCAGCAGACAGCAGAAGCAGAAACTGAGACAGACGAAGACGAGAACTACAAAGGCGATGAAGAGGACGACGACGGCGAAGACGACGACGAAGGAGGGTAGGAGTCGGGGTAGAGAAGGAGGAGGACGAAGAGGAGCAGGGATCGAGAGAGGAGAGCAGGGAGGGGGGGGGAAGAGCCGGATGAAGAGGAGGGGGGGGGGGGGGGGGAGGAGGCAGGAGGAGGAGGAGGAGCAGAAGCAGAAAGCAGAAGGAGGAGTATGAGCAGGAGGAGAAGCAGCAGGAGAAGAGCAGCATTGTCAAAAGTCAAGGACTTAGGATCGATGGCCTCAGACAACACTATGTCCAAGTAGGCGAAGCATCGCTAATGCTAATATTTCTTAGAAGGTGCTACTTTCACCTTCTCCAGCATGGCCACATCACAAGCTGTGTACGCCAGAACATGTATACAAGAATTATGATTTATAGAATGGGATGCGCTGCCAGGAAGATTCAAACTCTCGGATCTGCATCATGGTTAGTGTCAGCTAGGGGCTGGGTGACGAACGCAAAGTTCTTCGATAGAACCAGTCATAACTTTACAACGTTTATTTTTAAAAAATTCACATTAACAAAAATGAAACCTAACACAGAAACTATCTCGTGAATCATCGTCACTGCTGTAAGGGTGAGGGGAAGAAAAAATGAATACAATGATGTTAAAGAGGGGGAGGTTGCAGATTCTGTCAATCATAACTTGTGATACTGATACTGATCATATTCATAGACGACCAATCTAAATATCACACTGCAGTGTGTGAAATTGCAGAAATTGCACAGATCGAAAGCAGCCAACAGACACTACGCATGTAATTTATGATTTCCTGAAACTTGAATCCACTTTCTTTCAATCTTCCCAGTTACAACTGTACGTGTAAAATTCTGGTTCGGGAGGGAGTGAGCACTGGAGATGCTTCGTGCCGTCTTCGAATATCCGTGAGACATGCATATTTCCCCCAAAAAATTCGGGCTTACATCTCGCATGTAAGTGAGAAACAATCTTTCACGAATTAGCATGACCAGACCGAACAAATGAAGTGTGTCGCATGTATTGACCCTGTCCCCCCACTCCCACCAAGAACTCTCAGCCGGAGTATGTCATTTCCTGGGTTGGGACAGCGAGCATGCGCACCAAGCGCGTTATTCTAGCGATGCCTGAGGTCTAAGATGGCGGCCAGTTACGGGTCGGGCGGCCCAAGCCCTCCTGTAATCGGCAGGCCTTTAGAACGTGTTTTCGAAGAAGCACAGTTCACAGGGGAAGTATATTTAAGTGGACGCAAGCTGAAGGAGTACCCGAAGATCTGCAATAAGTATGATCTCGTCGACACCATTGTTGCGGGTGAGTTCCTAATGTTTGACTCATCCTCGGGTAGTGCTGTTCCAGTGAGAGAACCATTGTTTTCGAGACGATGGGGAAACGACACACATCAGCATGTAAAAGGTAAAGGTGTGGTTTTTTATAGCGACTTACACCCTTTGTCAGGGTCTCAAACCGCTTACACTTTACCCCCTGATCACTGGGCATCTTCATCAATCCTCACTGGTACCTCACAACAAACATAGTGACAGACATTTAAGACGCACACAGTCAGGTACCAGCACCAACTCCGCTCCCTGGGGAGTATTCCAACCCGATGCTGGCGCTTGGCCGCATATGCATGCAGCTGACAACTGCAACATTCTGCTTTACTGAAGCAGATAACAAGAAAGACATGTATGTCGTCGATTGATTTTAGCTAGCTGTGTATTGCCAAGTTCCCTTACTTACTGCCTTAGTGCGCACCATGCACTTATCATCTTATGCAGCTATGCGAACTCGGACTGTCGGAGCTGTCAATCTTTCTTCGAATCACTCTTAACAATGAATATTCTCTCTTCACAGTTTTGCTTGTCAAAGCTGTGTTCTCGAGCTGTCTGATAATCAGCTGTATTTGTGGAGTCTGCAGAAGACAGAAATCGCTGAATTGCGTAGCATGTCTTGTGGGTGCGCTCCACTGCGTTTATTAGAGCCCAATCATGCGTGGAACAGACCACACACCAGCTTTTGTCCCAGTTCTATCTGTATTTGTTGGAAGCCTTTGAGTGTTTACAGATGATCACACCTGACAAATGGCATTCATCTATAACTTTAAGTTAATATGAAGTGTAAGAATTACTCAATATATGGTTGTTTTGGTGGGGAATACCATAATGACACACCTCTTCGTCCAGAAAGTGGCACGCCATCGTTGGAAGAGAAAATCATGTCAGGTCAAACGGGTCTCGTCTACTTAACTGATGTAGGCGTTCTCCCTGCTGTGGTCAAGACGGCATGGTAATGGTTTTACAATTTCATTGAAAGATTCACTTCACTGGATATTTAGAGAGAGAGAGAGAGAGAGAGAGAGAGAGAGAGAGAGAGAGAGAGAGAGAGAGAGAGAGAGAGAGAGACTTAAATTTGAGGGTCTGTGGAAAATAGACTGTTAATTTGTGCTCGTGTACTGTCTGTGATAATGTTAATGGAATCTCTCTTCACAGACTCTGACTGCTCAATCTTAAACATATGCCAGTGAATATGTTTACATAAAAAATAATAAAAATTTTGTGTAATGAAGAAGCATTGTTGAAGAAATGGAGCTTTTGGCTTTGACTTGAGGGAATAGTTTTTAGATCTGGAAATAAAAGTCATGCATGAATTAACAGAGAGATGACTTTCAACCATAAACATTTGTTCAATCCTGTTGTTTTCCAAGTACACAATGGCATAGAAAGAGTTATGTTGCATGTGATTCTGAAAGAAGACACAGCTTTACTTCAGCAGGCTTCTTTGCACTTTTAGCAAACATGCAAAGTAAGTGCACAATGCACTTGTGGAAATCTTTGAACAGAATGTAGTCATTGGTCTTTAATTCAAAGTAAAATAAGGCTGGGCTATAGATAGCATGTTAAAACAAGTTGAATTAGAACTCAACAACCACAAAGATGACAGCAAGTGCTGTGAGTCTATCAGGTTTCCAGCACAAGACTCACCCTGTAGTGATTTTTGTCTTTCTTGTTGCTGCCTTGATCCACGAAGTGGACAGTTGTTGCATTTGATGGGGTGCAGACTTAGTGCAAACAGCACAAAATGATTTTCTTTTAAAAGCCACTTTTGTTTGAAGACAAAAACAAATACAGGCAACTTACAAAATAAAATCTTTTGTGCTGTTTCCACATAT
>JAWQFJ010001647.1:87845-110345 GCA_034096865.1 Theodoxus fluviatilis
GGCACTCAGGGACAGTCCCAGTTCTTCGAAAGTTTAGTGGGATTGAAGCAGGGCTGCAAAATCAGTCCTCTTTTGTTCTCAATTATGGTCAATGAGTTAATAGAGAAAGTTTCTGTTAATGCAAAACACGGTGTACAACTCATGCCAAATACACCCAGCTTGAGTATACTTCTGTTCGCGGATGATGTCGCGGTCTTTTCGGATACTGCAATGGGTCTACAAAACCAGCTTAACTGTTTAAAGAATGCCTCTAATACGTTAGGCCTGACAATAAATACTGCTAAGACAAATGTTGTTATATTTCGGTCAGGAGGTTACATAGCTTCCCATGAGAAATGGTACCTTGGTGAAGAAGCAATCAAAATAACAAATGCATACAAATATCTGGGTGTTAAGTTTACTCCTAAACTTTGTGTTCGTAACACTCAGAAGGATCTGGCCTGTAGAGCTAAAGCTGCTCTGACTATTATGATTAGAACCTTAAGGAAGATCACTCATGTTCCTGCTGCTGTATTTTTCAAGCTGTTTGATGCTCAAATTCAGCCCATTCTGTTGTACGGGGCAGAGGTTTGGGGAGTTCATGAATGCGAAGCCATTGAAGGTGTTCATCTCCATGCTATAAAGTCATTTTTGAATGTTTCATCAAGAACCCCTAATTTAATGTGCTATGGTGAAACGGGACGATTTCCTTTGTACATAAATGCTGTTTTAAGGAGTATAAAGTACTGGCTGAAGATTCTGAAGATGGACAATGACAGACTACCTAAAAGAGTTTATCGCATGATGTGTAGTCTTCCTCACAATTGCGTCTCATGGGCTATGATGGTAAAGGATTTGTTGCTCAAGTTTGGATTTGAAAGTGTTTGGATGGATCAGTCCACTGCAAATGATCGTGTCTTCATTAAATGCCTTCGAGACAGACTTATAGATCATTTCCGTATACAATGGATGGAAAACTTGAACGGAAGTAACAGATATATTTTCTACAAAGAAATAAAAAATCAGTGTGTGGTGGAAAAATACCTCAGTTGTATCGATAAAAAGGTTTTCAGAGATGTTTTCGTCCGCTTTAGAATGGGCATCACTGATTTGTACATACATAGACGAAGATATATGAAGCAACCATATGATTTGTTATGTCCATTGTGTAGAGAAAAAGAGGAGGATGAATTTCATTTCATGTTGGAATGCCCAGCTCTGCAGGACTTGAGGGAACGTTACTTGTTGGTACATCTTTTGCCACATACTGAAAATCCAATGAAAACTCTTTTAAGCAATGAAAATGACACTATATCCAGAGCGGCAAGTGTTTATCTGTACAAAGCCTTTAGTCTAAGAGATTTGGCTGTAAATTCACCGGAATGTAACGCGTTCTATTTGGATTAATAGGTAGACATACGTACGTATGTGATGTAATGTCGGCACAGATGTTCCACTTGATGTATTTCCATATGCTTAATGTGTATTGCCTGCTTTGATTTGGAAAAGGCCGGAGGCCTACCCAATAAACCATTCGTTCGTTCGTTCTCTCTCTCTCTCTCTCTCTCTCTCTCTCTCTGAAGTACTTAATGCTTTTGTTATTTGAGCACTCAGTTATCTGCTTATCAACAAGGATACCATAATCAACAGTGTCTGGTAAGGAACCACCAAATTTGGACAAGTTTTCTAATATTTCCCACAGGTCTGTTTTTATTTCCAATTCATACCCATGGATATGATGCACTTAACTGAGTCGTTTATGTAGTTTCAGTTATTGGTGGCAGTTTGTCAGTGTGAAACAATATTTTTACCTTTGGGATTGATACCACTTTAAAAGGTATGTAAATCCCAGAAACTGATACGTCATGTATACCAATAGACTGTGCTAAGCATGTTTAAAATGGTTCATCTTCTTACGAATTAGTAGAAACTATTAAATAATTGTTTTGGACTTGAAGATGAGGTTTTCATTATTCCACATTGAGAGACCTCTAAATGCTGCAAATTGTGATGACTACATCAAAACTAAACTTTCTCTAGTCCACTTCAGCATATTGTATGGAGTGCTCTGACATGTTTCCCAACTGCTAAGTGTAAAGATAGAGCTCTGCAAAAACCCTGTGTGGGGAAAGAAAAGAAGTTTATAAGTTTATCAGATTAAGTTTTTTTTGGTAATGATGGCTGCTTGTGTTAGTATAAATTTCCATACCTGTCAGTAGAAATGTGGATAACATACATTATCTCACAGAGGTATCATGAGCCAGCTAATAGACCCAGGGAAGTGTGATGTTTTTCCAAGGCTGTATCTGATAACAGAGTGCAAAGGCAGTTTACTGGGGCATCCTTCCAGTTGTTGTTTTAGACTACAGGCATTATCACAGGTGTATCTGGTGGCTGTCAGTCACATCATGTTACTGCTTATGGCAACACAGACATATATGCAGGCATACATGCAGGTGTGCATGCATACAAACACCCACATGCATACACACACATGCAGACATATGAGTGATATACATATATATGTGCACGTCCATGATATTGCCTAACACTAGGTGGGACATACCTACTGCAATGGCGCCGAGCAGTGTTTGGTTTCTTTGTAACCAGCGTGGCGATCACATACGTATATCATTATAAAAGGTATTATTTTGATATCTAGCATGAGGGAACATCAATTTAGTTCTATGAAAACAAACATGATTTGATTCTGACCAAATCAATCGATGTGATAAGCTCCTCCGCGACGATTGAGTTTCGTAAGGAACACCAGAAAGCAAAACCAGAATGGCCAGAGAAAAACTAGTCATAAAGTATTTATTCATGACCCATGAACGAAACTATTGAATTGTATTAATAAAAAAAACTAATGTAGAATGCCTTACTTAACCCAAATTGGATGAAGATGGTCGATCGAACGGATCAAACGAACTGAAAGCTGTAGCACGTTACAGAAGGAAATGAAGGAAACGAAGCCTTCTCATTGGTCAAAAATCGCGTGTACTATGACGTATCCTTCCATAAACGTGTTCATTGACTGCAGGATGACAAAAGCTTCCTTTGTATCCGTTTCGAGTGGGGAAAAATATAGCAACACGTTTGGTACACGCGTACCTTCCGTAAGTAACGCATGGAAACGACCGACGCTGACCATCAAAATAGTCCCAAGAAATTGGTTAATACCAAAAGAAGAATAAAACTATGCAGTTGTATGAGTAAACTAATGAAAGGAAAAGTAATTTGAACCTTCTCTTCAACACATTTATGTATGTATATACATGTTTGGTTTCGATTTTTTCCCTCTGAGCAAGGGTGGTGGAAACGAGAGTAACGAACGCATAGGTCTTTTTTATTTCGGTAGAACTACCTCTGTTTTTATTTTGTGGCGACTTTCCACTGAAATATGACTAAATTAATAATTGAACTTGAATTATTTCACACAATCTATACTTTGTGAGGTGAATTTGCACAAGATAACAAGCATTCAAAAGTGGCGTCGCAAAATGTCCCTTTTTCGGCGCCATTTTCCGCTTCGTACGAGTTTAATTACTTTTTTGTGAATCTCTGCAAAGCAAAACTATAAAAGCTATTGGTCATAGCATTACAAAAACATTTAAAGAACCCATATAAATTTGAAATATATGCATGCTGACTGTGTTAGATAGTTTTATTCAAGTGTCTTTACCCAGACCCCCAGTTTTTGATAGTGTTAGGCAATATCGTGGACGTGCACATATGCATACACATTCATGCTCATGCATGCATGCACATGCATGCGTGCGTACACACACACACACACACACACACACACACACACACACGTACACACACATGTACATGTATGTATATGCACATTCATTTGTGCATGCCTTTGCCCATTGTTCTCATGAATTTATTTCTAGTACAGGGCAGCACTGCAATGTCAGCAAGATTAGTGCAATGACTTGTTTGGAATCATGAAAGTGTGCCCTTATCTTGTGTAATCCAGTTTGTTCTACCATTGGATGCCGAAAATGTGTCACTTTCTCAGCTCAGGCAGTGCACTGGTTTCCAGGCCTTGCTTTCTCATTTTTCCCATCCCCCAAAAAGGATGAGAAAATGCATGCAGACTGCCTGTGCAAACAGGATCTGTGTTGTGAGCAGCTGCCTCAGTTGGTAAAAAACCCCGAAACCCAACCTCCAGCTGGCTTCAGCATTGATGTAGAATGGAATGTGGCCATTAGCCTGTGTGTCATACCAAACTGCACACCATGAGTGGGCTCCCCAAATGCTTCTACCTTTCACTTTTGCTCTTTGTTTTGCCTCTGGAGTGTTGTGTATGGCTTCATGTGCTCCTGTCCATCGTGCTTGAACTAGTTACTTCTTTCTACATCTTTATAGTATTGGTTCTTCTTGGTTTTACCAACTACTTTTATGGGGGTTCTTGAAAGCAGCTGAGGTTAATGCCATTTAGCAGACTGAGATGACAACAGCTGATGAAATAGGAAAAGGGCAGTGAGTGTACTGTTACTTCATTCTGCGTGGCTGAGACTATAGTGAACATAGTCTCAGCAACAGATTGGTCACTGATAGCCTTAATTCTTCCATTCCAAGCATACCACAAAAAGTATTCAATCGTTGAGTGTATTCCTCCGCTTGTTGTCAACTTGTGCTACACTAGGACACCGAATTTAAATTGATCAGTCTGCTCAACTCCAAGCAGTCTGCTCAGCAGTTCGATCAAACAAAGACAGATACTGGACAGATGGACGGACATACAGGCTGAAAATGTCTGGGATCTCTCTTTAAATTCATGACAATTAGCCTTATAGCAATGGAATGTAGGATAAAATCACTTACTGACTCCATCAGTCGATACACGAATCATCGAAGTGGTGACTCCAGCAGCTCGTCAAACAGTGTGAAGGCAGTTAGACCACAGGTTCCGGCCAGAAAGCATTTACTGGCGAGAGTGTACTGTAATCATAAATGCATGCCACCAGCCCGGAGCCACAGGAATCCTTTTTGCTGCATTTATACTAGTTCCAAATATTGCGTATACACGTGTATACACAGTTGCACATGCTCACGGCATTTTGCAACCTTTTAGATGACGTTTGCGCTAAAAGTAGTTCTCAAATGATTTCCTGAAAATCTCATAGATTACTTTTATTAGAACACCAAATTTGTGTTTATATATCGAGATAAATAGAGTGAAATAGAATCGTCTCTTTTTACTCTCGATGGTGTTTTGATCATGTTGAGTTGTGATTGGTAAAATCATTGGAATGTGGAGCCGAAGTCACATGACCAACCTGTTGCTGAGACTATATTCACTATAGTCTCAGCCACACTGAATGCTGTCACTTATGTCAAGCTGGCAACCTGACCAATGGTATTAAAAAATAACATCAATGTGTCATTATATATATGCACTCAGTGCTTTTGTCTTCCTTTGGTGCATACTCTGTGTTTGTGTGTGTGTGTGTGTGTGTGTGTGTGTGTGTGTGTGTGTGTGTGTAATGTGTGTGTATTGTCTGTGTCTGTGTGTATATTGTCAGTGTGTGTGTGTGTGTGTGTTGTCTGTGTGTGTTATTGTGTGTGTGTGTGTGTGTTACTTGTAAAGATAATGCGTCAATAGCCTTCAGCAATACTTTATGCATTTCTGGTCTTGTATAGAGGTGGATGGATTATTGCTTCTAGTAGCCTGGTGAATCAAGTAAGATTAAACTAAATGTGTGTGTTATTTTATGATTGTCGTTATCAACGTCATCATCATCATCATCATCATCATCACCACAACCACCATTACCACCATCACATTTTCCTCTAACTAATGCTCCTTGTTTTAATCCTTTGTATGTTCTCAAAGTTTCTGTTGATGACTTGGTCATTCTTCTCCACAGCCTTGCCTGTCATCTCTGTAACCTTCATCATCTAACCTTGTTGGCGCTTCTGCTAGCAGACAGTAATAGCTGTGAGGCTGCTTACAGGAGCCTGAGGGGTGGTTGTTTGACTCTGGGCCTGGTTTGATGATGATATACAATCTTCCAGCAAAGGTGATGCTGGTGTCAGAGGTGTCACCTTGCCCTCATCCAGTGTCAGCTGCTGGGAGGCAGTCAGCCCTGGGCTCCCCAAACCACCATAGCTACAGGCACAGAGTTATCAGGCACCACCACCTTGCAGAGCTAGCAACTCCCAGAGCTGATCCAGCAGCAGCCTGAAGCCTGGTGGGAAGGGGTGGTGGTGGGAGGGGGAGGGGGGGGGGGGGGAAGAAAGAGAGAGAGAGAGAGAGAGAGTTTGAACTTTGAAATAAATTATCTAGCCTCTTATCCATAGAAAGAGAAGTTAGCGGAATGAAAAATCAGGTACTGTAATGCAGTCAAAGAAAACTATGGCAAGGCTAACAGGGTATGCATAAAAAAATCAAATTATTAAGCAAGCAAAGAAAACATTTCATCACATAAACTTCAGTGACTCTCTTTCCATTGTGCCCATAAAGACCCTGCTGTGTCGGTGTAAACTTGATGGTGTCTTCACATAATTGGGGCATGGAATCACTACTAAGTTGGGAATTGGGTTTGAGTGTGGGTGTGCATCATCCTCTGCCCCTTACCCTCAGCCATCTCCCCTTACCCAGAGACCTATCAAGCCTGCCTTGGCTTAGTCATTGCTGCTTCCTTCCTGATGGCTCACTTCTCAGGCCATTGTGTCCTGTAAAAGCAACTAATAGATAAAGCTGCTTTGGAAATTTTTGGAGTTGATTTGGGTGCCACACATGCAGAGATTAAGTTTTTGGGTGATGTAGAACTTTATCATTCACTTGGCAATAAGAGGGCGTGCAGCCCTGAGGACACTTTCTAATGTATTTTGAAAAAAACAAACAAGGAACGGAAAAAAAAGTTTTAAAAGTTGGGCTATTTAATTTTCAGTCTATGAAAATCAAAATACTTGAACAGAGTAATGCTTGGTAATAATTATTGGTTTGATTCTCAGGTGGGACACCTGGGCATGTCTAAAATCTACAGGATGTCTATGGATAGATAATGTCCAAGCATGCCTGTCAAAAATCTTGAGATTTTCTCAAACTATTCGACCCATTTATTTTATTTTATGGTGCTGCGTGGTGACCCCTGTATTTGATGCCCAAACATGAATTTCCCAATTGGCAGATTTTAAAATGTCATTGAAGTAGGAAATCTGAGAAATTGCATAATACATGTTTGTGATGACCTGTAGGCTGTACACATGGGTGTTTGTAATGATCATATTGACCACATTGCTGACAATGGTGTGTTATATTCTTAACAGGAGAGGCCTGCAAGGCATGGTAGTTAATAGTAAACATTCATATAAATTGACAATATATTTGTTCCACTAGTGATTGTGTTAATACATTGATTAAAGAAATTTACCCCAAGGAATATAAGAGCTAATGCATTCCTGCAGCTATGTATGGCTACTGTATCACTCATTAAGTTTGAAGCATTGAACCCTCAACTATAGCATGCTCAGATGCTGTCATGATTCAGTTCATTATTTTTAATTTTGGGATTTTTTTTTAGAGAAAAATATGTTGTGACTCATGTGTTGTTACTTTAAATCCACTTCGGCATGATCATGATGATGGGCCTTTAACTGTTATTTTTTTAAAGTTTATATTTGTAATAATTGGTTTGATTTTGGTTCGCAGTTTGTATTTTCATTTAATGAGTGAGTGTTTGTATTGGAAGATATAGGTGTATGTATATCTGTCTGTATGATCCAATGGTTTTACATTATATTCTGTTTGTGGTGTCTTTTGTCTTAAAATGTGATTAGTGACTGAGGAAGGAATTTCCCATATTTTGTTTTTTACTGTCCTGTTGGTGGTTGAGCCGTTAATACCTACACCAACCGTGACACTTGCATCAGCATAGGCAATGAAGGATGTTCCATCTTGCATGTGCTAAATGTATGAACTGTTTGTGCATAGCAGCCACTAGGGACTGGGCAGGAAGATGATGCGCATATTTCTGTTGTGTCTCTCCTGACTGTGATTCATTTCCCTGTCCTGCCCTGTAATGAGATGCCTCCCATTGTGTCTGCTTGCTGTTGGTACAGACACCATAATTTGTCTTGCTCAGAGCATGGAGGAGTATTTTTGGCATGGGCTATTGATCGGCCAGATTAGGAACTACAGTGATCTCTGCCTGCTACAGAGGCTGCACTTGACTTGCTCAGCTCGAACCAGGCTGATGTTGGCACTCAGGAATACATGCATATATGAATATTCAGACTCCTAGCACTGGCTGTGTATGTCTGGATTGGAATAGTCCCAATAATCCTGGTGTTGGAAGAGGGGTGCACCACTACATGTGTAGTGTGTAGTCAATGAAGTGTCTTGGTGAACTATACTGTACCACTGGACATGTCATTTCTGGTGTCTTGATGAATGTTTATTGCAGTTGTCTGGGAGAAATATGTACCAGCATATGTGTAGTCATTTGGACTGGAGTGTTTTGACGAGCATGCACATTTTTCTGAGGGTAACAGATGTTGGAGCCATGAAGGTCTTGTTTGTTATATCAGTCTGTTGAACTTTATCTATGAGGATGAGCAAGTAAGAATATTTATTGAAACACACATTTGGCTTTTCCTCACTAAGCTTCAAGAAAGTGCAAAGGCCTCAGAGGAGAAGGGGAATGTATTATAAAGGTGTTATTTTTTTGGCATGTAATTCAGAGGTATTGCCTAAACTGGGCTAAAGCATGTTTGACATGCTGTGAAAGTGTCATCATAATGATTAATGTTTTGCTTTCATGTCTGTGCTTTGGAGCAGGGGCTGTCAGTTCAAATGATGATATGTATGTCTGTGTATCCATTTATGACATATATGGGCATTTTTCTCCTAATCTAATTGACCCCAGTGTCTGATGATTTAAGGATGTGAACAGTGTTTGCTGAGATATAGCATTTTGTCAGTGGAACCAGTCTGCAGGACAACACGTTGCAGCGAGTGTTGGAAATGAACATCATTCTTGAAGTTTCTTTTTATTTCTACTCAGATCACAAATGTCGAATGAACCAGGAATAGAGTTTAGAGGGAAAATTACATGGCTTCTCATTCATGTGGCTTTCTGGAGGAAAGTGTCCCAATGAGATGAAAAATTTGCCAGACCAGGGAAAAAGCTGGTCCCAGGACCACATTGCTGTGGGATGGGAGGAACTGGTGGTTGCACAACTGATGACTTGCTTGCCAGAGAGGCTTGTCTTTGTTATCACAGTGCTGGGACTTGGGTTTCAGGCTCCTGGGCAGACTGGAAGCCTGCTTCAGAAATGGATAGCTGCACTACAGCAGTGTTGATAAGCAGGGCAGATTTCCCTCTTTTTGAAGGGCTCATTTTATCATCCAGTGGGTGCTGAGTTTACCAAGTTATCTGGAAGGGAGAGGTATGCCTAGAATGCAGGTAACATGGTTTCCATCAATGGGGTTCCAATCAGAACTGGAAGAGTGAATACTACTTGCAGATGTTGTTGGGAAACTTTTCCTTCATAGGCTCATGTTCTCCAGGAATTTTGGTGATTTGGCCATCATTGCTTGCCCAGTAGGTAATTGAAAAGGGGAAACTGGAAATCCCCCCACCCCCACCCCCCCTCCCCCCCACCGCCCCTCCACCCTCACATTTTTGGGGTGGTGTGGGTGGTGGGGTGAGGTGGATGTTTCTTGTCTGTGGAGTCACAATAGTGGTGAGACACATCACTGGATGAATGAGGTTTAGAGAGTTCTTTCGCACTAGTTTTTGCTGTGGATATGAGTCATACAGGTATCCTGTTCCGCACCTTGCCACAGGAAATGCGCATCAAATAAATATATCCACGCCTCTGTAACCACCACTTTCCTTCTCCAGCTTTGTTTGGGACACTCCTCCCTTGAAGCTTATGGTAGACGTGATGGGAATCATAACTTGCTTCACCGGCAAGACATCTGGTCTGTTGACACACTGCCTTCACAAATTGTACCCGAAGTCAGGCTGATGGGGCCATTGAGGGAGCATGACCTAAGGGTGGGTGGGTATGGGGTGAGGGTTTGGGGGATAGGGGTGGTTAGAGGAGGTGGGGGTAGAGTGAAAGTGTTCACACAGGAGGTGGAATCCAAGTTGGGAAGTAAGGGGGGTGGAGATTGAGGTTTGGATTTGGGGTGGGGATGAATTGAGTTAGAGGAAAAGGGGGTGGGTGGGGCTTGGGGGGTGCAGCATGGAACCAGAGATGTGGAAAGTGAAGGTAAGGCGGTGGGAAGTGTGAAATTGAGGGAGGAGATTAGGATAAAACACACATGCTCGCACAAGCGTGCGCGCATGAGTGCACACACACACACATACACACACACACACACACACACACATACACACACTCCCATTCATTTTTGGCCTGACAAAGGAGACTCCTTTGAAAGCTTGATACTCTCAATCCTCCAAACGGCCAATTTCAGGACCATGCTTAAGATCACAAAATAATACCTTGGATTTCTTCACTGCCAAGAGAGAGAGAGAGAGAGAGAGAGAGAGAGAGAGAGAGAGAGAGAGAGAGAGAGAGAGAGAGAGAGAGACAGAGAACTGAACTGAACTGAACTGAACTGAACTGAATTGAACTTTATTCGAAGGCCAACTGCCCATTTGAATGGATCACAATACATAGCATTCATTCGAGTGCCTTCTAAATTTCATTGGCTCTATACATCGTTTTGCATTCAGCTATTACTCCAGCAGCCAGATAGAGAGAAATGATGCCAATTTCTACAACCACTTAGGGTCAATCAACACATGTCTTATTCACAGTTTGTCTTCATAATGATAACATCTTTACACAATACTAGAATTTGTCTCTTCTCGTAGTCTCATAGCATAGAAGTATATAGATTGCAACGTCTCTTGTTAATTTACTTTTCGTTCCTTTTAAAAGACGTCTACAGTCTCTGTGTAAGCCTGGATGTACATGCGGTGCAATATCTCTCTCTCTGAGCTGTCTATACAATAATACATATCACAATCCAGGAGAAAGTGTTTCTCATCCTCCACTTCATTACAAAATGGACAAGTAAGATTTATTATTTCGTTAGGACTCTGCTGTTTGTTGATTTGGAGATCATTTATTCCCAATCAAAAACGAATGAATGTAGATCTATCTAAACTTTTTAATGGTGAGGATACTGAAATATTTCTCTTGTCCAAATATATCCTTAAAGGTTGAATACCACTCAAAATTTTCACTGCAAAGTATTACGTGCATCCCATGACTGGCGGTAACACTAACAGTCCTGTAGTCGTTGCCTAAGTTGCATTAAAAAAATATCTCATTACCTACCCCTCCATTCAGCCAAACATATGCACAGAGAGAGAGGAGGGGGCGGGGGGGGGGGGGGGGGGGGGGGGGGGGGGGGGAAGAGGAGAGAGAGAGAGAGAGAGCCATTCAGCGTGGCTGAGACTCTGTGTTCAGAATGAGAGAGAGCATATAGTAGGCATTGGGTTAGGGTTTGGGGTAGGCATGAGAGATGGGATGAGAGGGAGTTGGAGGTAGAAAGTTTTGAAGGAAAGCAGGAATGAGGTAGCTAATGGTAGTGAGGGGTGGGAAGCAGAGGAACAGGCTAAAGGCAAAGTGGTCAGGGGGTGGTTGAGGATGTGGGGTCAGTGGGCGCACAGAGACCTAGGGGTGAAAGGAGGCAGCGGATGTCTACCCCCTTGAGCCCTTCCTCTACCTTCCTCCTCTAGTAAGCTGCTGCCTCAGGGTAAACAAGGGCCCACAGTCGGCAGTGCTCAGTGGTGCAGTGCAAATAGAATATTCCGTGCATCAGTTGAGCCGCTGGTGCTTGTGTACTGCTGCTGTTATGATGGAATAAGGTGCATGTCTTCGTCCTGTGATCTGTTTGCAAGTGTTGTGTTCTCTCCGGTTTTTAGAAGCTACATGAGCTTAGGTATACTGTAAAATAAGGGAGTTTGTTTTAACTCTGTGTTTTTCAGCAGTGCCTACGTCCATTCAGCACAATGTTTCCATCTTTTTTGTGTTGTCCACCTGTCTGTCTGTCTGCCTTCTTGCCTCCCTGTCTGTTTCTTCCTTCCCCATCTAAAATTGATGCCTCCAGTTTTAGTTGGATGGGCTTTAGCTTCCACTGATGGGCCATATAGTTTAGTTATATATCCTCCCACATGTTGTTGACTTAAATGTCAGTTCTCATATTTTCTGAAATGGTTTCTGAGAATCATGTGCAGAATGCCGGCTCAGTTTTGGAAATTGAGATGAAATTTCCCTTATGCCCATATCACTGGCTGGTGTTGGTGGGGAGGTGGGCAAGATGCATTTTGGGGCAGCACTTACTGGCAGCGGCGTATGCTATGCCTGGATACCCAAGCAGAAAAATGGCTTTTATGGGATATTAAAAAGTGGCCCTGGCAGTCCTGGAGCCACAGACAGACAGACAGACAACAGACAGACAGACAGACAGACAGACAGACAGACAGACAGAGATTTGATTGATCATTATTTCGGCCGACGACCCATCACAATAAAAGCTTACTGATTAAACAAGTCATAAAGTTTATACATACATGTACATGTGTATGTATTGACAACATCCAATTCCAATTTTCTGGCTAAAATACTAGTGACAGTTCCAGCCTTTTACACACATTTCCATAAAATCAAGTAATATTTACATTCTATATCAACAAAATCTGGAACTACACAGTGAACAAAGTCAAGAAAGAGAGAGGGGGGGGGGGGGGGGGGGGAGAGAAGAGAGGGGGGGGATATCCCGTTCAGTTACACAATGTTCATGAAGTTCTTGTAGGGGCACTAGTCTCGTAATTGCTGTCTCATAATTTAGAAAGTAGTATATGTAGTATGTACATCAATACATCTTTAGTCGTATAACTATAAGCACATGTTCCCTCCATAAGCTTTTTAGTACTTATTGAGGGTACAAAACCTTTTATATGTCGATTCAGGTAATTTTTTCTTAGGTAGTCATATAGGGACAATGTAACAAAAAGTGCTCTTCAGTCTCATATGCCTTACAGAACGGACATAATAAATCTGGGCTCAGACCGTTCTAATATCCTCTGTATTTAGATAATTTAACCCAAAACGCAAGCGTATGAATACATCCCAAAATGATCTTTGAAGGTGGAATACCAGTGAAATCTTTTGCTGTTGAAGCATTTTGTGTGCCAATCCTGTAAACGACAATCTTTTAGCCTTTGTTTGAACTGTTTCATTAAATTTGTCTTGTTCTGGACTCCTCCATTGAGCCACACAAATCCAAAACCAAGACAGAGAGCTCAGAGAGACAGAGAGAGACAGATTGATTGATTCTTTATTTATCAAGGATGAAATTTTAGGCAGTTCTGCTTATCTTACAAATTGTCCTTGGTCATAAAGAAATGAAAACATGGATCGATAAGAAAAAATACACAGTAGCTAATCTATCTACAACGGTAAGGTATATGAAGAATATGATCAACAATGACAAAGAGAGAGAGAGAGAGAGAGAGAGAGAGAGAGAGAGAGAGAGAGAGAGAGAGAGAGAGAGAGAGAGAGAGAGAGTGTGTGTGTGTGTCAGCAGGAGGCGGTGGTAGAGGAGTAGGCAGTACTCTGTCAGGACATCTAGTCAGATGAGTGGGGTCGGTTTTTCTTTGTTAGTCTGGAGGTCACTGGAGGTCAAGGGCATGAGTCTACCACCCTTTGACACTAATGGGAAGGTGGCTTTGATTTTCCATGAAAGCCATCATTGTCTGCCATCGATTGAGGGTTGCTAGGGGGATGGAAAGAGCCATTCACTTCCTGGAATTGGATATTCATTGTAGTGGAACCAACCCATCAGCTGATGTCTTTCCTCTGGATTTTTCCCTTGTCCCAAGGAGATTGATGGACTAAGCCTCCACAGCCATTCTGTGATTGATAGCATTAAGGTGCTTATCAGTGTGCTTGGCGTTTTGAAGAAGAATGCCTGCAGGTTGTTTTAACATGACTGGGGTAGTTTGCATATTGATAATATTTGAATATGGCATGAGCATAGATGTGTGTGTGTGTGTGTGTGTGTGTGTTTATATTTGTGACTCTTAGCACTTAAAATGCAATTCATCAGCTTTCAGTTTTCTTCCAATTTTTTATATTGAATGAAGCAGTTTGAAATGCATCTAGTGTAAGCCATTGAACCTTTCCCTTGGTAGAGTAGCAGGAGGAAAGAGTCAATTATTGGCAAAGATACTTTGCAGTAAAGGGATTCCTGATTGTGTTGATGGATGCACTGAATTACCATTTGGTTAGTCTCTACCCTGTGCTTTTAACCTGATTGTCTGATGGAACTCCCACTCCCTTTTATCACCTTATCTTCTCTCTCCCCTTCTGTCTGGCTGTACCAACACACACACACACACTCTCTCTCTCTCTCTCTCTCTCTCTCTCTCTCTCTCTCTCTCTCTCTCTCTCTCTCTCTCTCTCTCTCTCTCTCTCTCTCTCTCTTGTTTGTACACGTATGTACATTTGTTTGCTTTGTCACTCTCCACTTAAATCCCTGAATCTGGTCAAATTGGGAGCTATCAATTTCAAATGCCTGCTGGCTGTGAATGAAGTTGTTTGTTTCTAATGGTGTTGTTGAAGGTCCCTGTATAGTCCCAGAGGAAATATTTGTGCACCATGCTTCAACGTTGGTGTGATAGCTATGTACAACAAAAAGGCAAGGCTTTACATCCCCCAAACACAACTCCTCCCCCCCCCCCCCCCCCCTTTCCCCCTCCTCTCTCCACTTTCCTTTCAGTGTCTGACCCAGGGCATTTGCTCTTTTGCCAGACAGTAGTGTTCTCTGTGTGGCTGCAGTGTGGAAAAGTGGGGTGGGTGTGGGGGGCCTTCATCACCACCAGCCAACTAGTTAGGATTGTCTGTTTGGGGGTGGTGGTGGTGGGGGAGGTTCAAGGGTGTGGGTTGGGGGAAAAGAGGAGGGAATTCATGAGAGGCTAATGTGGGATGGGGCAGAGAAGGAGCAATATAGAATATCCCTCTGGCCTTCTGACCATCCTGGTCTTGAATGGGGTGGGCCCTGTATGCAGTTTGAAAGAGGGCAGTGCTTGTAGGTGTGCTGGGTGCTGTGAAAGTACAGGGAGGGAGAGGTGAATGTGTGGGGAGAGCCAAAGGCAAAATAAATTGGAAGAGAGATGGGGAGAGGATCACAGGAAGAATGAGGCACTATGTGAGAGGCAGGACAGATAAGGTGGAGAGAGAGATAGGGAAAGGGAGGGAGAGAGAGAGAGAGAGAGAGAGAGAGAGAGAGAGAGAGAGAGAGAGAGAGAGAGAGAGACACACATACAAATGGACACACTGACTGAGGGAGATATATATAAGCACACAGATGGAAATACTGACACACACACACACACAGATACACGTACTGTTGGACACAGACAAAACAAAAACAACGCATGCATGCACGCACGCACACACACACACACACACACACACACACACACACACACACACACACACACACACACACACACACACACACACACACACACACACACTCACACACACACACACACACGCACACAAACACAAACTCACACACACTCACACACACACACACACACACACACACACACACACACACACACACACACACACACACACCACAAATGCAGAAGGAAGTACAGGGAAGACAGCAAGAGGCATTTTATGAAAAGAAACCATTTTAGGAGATGAAGTTTTGAGGAGGTAATGGAACCAAAAAGAGACTAAATGGGATTTCATGTGAAAAAGAAGAAGGATTAGTAGAAGAAAGACGTGCTATGCTAGGGAAGTAGGAGAAGTTTTGAAAGGAGAAGGAGGAGGATGCAGCACAGGCTGGGCAAGGCAAAAGGAGGCAGGATTGATGAGGTGAGGAGAGAGGCAGAGAGCAAGATGAAAGACCAAGCAGACAGAGAGAGGAAGGAGGTAACATTTTGGTGGGAACATATAGTGAACTGCCAAGGAGAGAGATGAAAGAACTGAACTGATAGACACAGCCAGACAGACAGACAGACAGACAGACAGACAGACAGACAGACAGACAGACAGACACAGACAGACACAGACAGACAGACAGAGTTCAGGTGAGTAGAGAGAAGATGCAGATGGAGAGGAGATGCTGGAGGCCCTGCACAGGGGTGGGATGCTGTGGGTATACTGGCTGGCAGCTCTATTTCTGTGACAGTTTATATTGGTGCTGGGAGAAATTCCCAGTGCATGATTCATCCAAGATCCCAAGGTCATGGTCACACAGAGTGCAGAGCAGGCTGTTTCTCTCAGTTGGAGTTCACTGCTGATCTCATATTCTTCCCCAAAATGAACTCAATGTGAAGCCATGTCTAGATGCCATGCTGTCATGATTTATGCCTGTCAGTAATGTTTTTCTCCTTGTAAAATGTCTGGCAGCAGTGAAAGGACAGGGATAATTATCTTGTTGGCAAGCTGCAGAGATGCAGATGATAGGATGTCATCACTGGAGTTGGTTGTCTCTGATACCACCAATTAGGAAGTGTGAGGAAACTTGCCTGGAATCACTGACATTTCCCCACTCCATAAGTCTTGCAGTGGCCCATTACTGCACAAAGGCACCATTGATAAGTATTTGGAACTGGTAGCCTTGTGGCATGAAACGTGCTTACTTTAAAGACAACATTACTTAGATGTGATGTGATTTAGTCACTATAATTAATAGGCTGTGAGAGTTTACCTTCATGTTTCATTTGAACATTCCTTTTATTCTGCCTTATCCTTCACTTGTCTGTATTCCCACACTATAAATTTGTATGGGAAAAGTTTATCCTGGCACTTGAGGATCCTTGAACCACACCACTACTGTTTTTTAATTTGTAAGCCATACTGATCTTCACGCAATACAGACCTGTTTTCATAATGTAGTTTTGATCTCCATATAATGCAGTCTTTTTCCCATTGTCATATTATCATTTACTTGATATTGATCAAAGAAGTTTGGCTGGGTTACAGGTGTCGAGATATCAGTTCATTCATCTGCTCCTAGCCCAATTTATTTTTCATCAAACTAAGGACATTTCATGTGAACCACTTGTTGCCATTTGCTCTGGTTTATGAAAATTTCAGAACTTACTATGGGGATGGAACATGTTGTCTTGTACACACTATGCCAGATTCAGTTTTAGTCATGTAATTCTGTTGTGGCTTACAGACTTGTCCAAGAACCGCTTCAATGAGATACCACTGGAGGTGTGTGAGTACACGTCCATGGAGAAGCTGTACTGCTACCACAATGTAATCCGGTCCATTCCAGAAGCCATCACCCAGCTTCAACAACTCACACACCTGAACCTCAGGTAGGCAGCTGCTGCTTATGTGTACACAAGCCTCCTTGCATACCTGGGCATTGGTTTGCACTCCCACTCCCAGTCCACAGTTTGCTGTGAAGTCCTAAAGGAAGGAAGGCTTTTCCAAAGGGCTTTTCTCCCCTTACTTGCTCACAGCACACTCCAGAAACATGGCTTCATCATGTTGATTTTCAATGGGAGTTCAGGTCCAAACTTCACATAACTCCTACACACCAGATGATACTACTGTTTCCTGTGCCCTTGTGTCAAAATTTTGAGATGTTTTGTAGATTAGGTCAAAAGTACGGAGGTGAGCAGAGAGCTGTTACATGAGTTCCTAAAAGTAAACTTTATGAAAACTTAACAGTTTTGCATGAATATGGTAGGATTTGTCATGAGAATCAACTACACAGCACATAAATTTAAGATGATGCTTTGTTTGGTTGCATTTTTGAAAAAAGATTTTGAGTCTGTTCACAACATTAACACCGTCACACATTTCAAACACACACTGTATAAACTTTAAAAAGTGGAAATCTTTATTATTACATCTTGAGAACTCACCACATGAGTCAAAACTGTCATACACATTACAAATTTGAACTGAAAACTAGTAAACAAAGACTTTAGAAAAGATAGTAACGAGTCTGTTCACAACATGACGCCACAACACAATTCCTCATTGAAAGTCATGCTTTAAGCATTAAATATGTCAATTTTGGTATTAAACAGTTTTTAGATGTATTCTAAATGTAACAAACACATATTTAAAGAAAAGCAATGGCACTGGGAATGTATATATCATTAGATAATTACTTAAGTCTTTCGACCATTTTAAATGGTTACATTTTTTCCATTTAAGCACATCTGTTGGACCAATGTACTTATTCTCACAGTCCAAGTTGAGCAGTGGACATCAGAAAACTTAAAAGTGAAATCAGAAGAAAAAAAATATTTGAATCCACTCTTTGTAAACCCAAAAATTGAATTCTGATCAATGTCTGTTCACAACATTACACCGTTACAAACTTTTTTCTTTTTTTTTAAAGTGACAAATTTTGAATTCTGAATCAGGAAGAATGTTTCAGAGGGTGCATAAGGAAGACAGCTACAATTGCATCCCTTGCCATGCTTATTAAAACCCTTCACAGTAATCTTACGTGAAATAATAAGATTTTGTTCACAACATAACACAAATTTGTTCACAACATAACACAAAACCAATGAAAAAAAGTGCATGGAAACAGTATTTTATTACCAAATGAATACACCATACAAAGCAACATAAAAGTAAACTACTATAACAAGAAATAGTCATGAAACATATTTTACTCCTGAAACATGATATGACATCACATGTAGTAAAGTGTGAGAATGAACTCGTTACTGTCTGGTGTCCTAAGTTTCATTCCAGTCAAACACTATTTGTCACATCAGGATTGCAAGAGTTTTAAGAGAACTATAGAGCCATAAATAAAACAAAAATGAAGAGTTACAAGGTCACCACTCAATAAAAACCTCACTTGAAGTTCACCGCACCACTAAAAAGGTAATCTGCAGAATCACAAGGACACTACACCACAAAAACAATAATCTGAAGAATCCCAAATGTCAGTACATCACAATCAAATAATCTGGAGAATCACAAATTTACGTACAACACAAACACATATTTTAAAGGCCTGTTCTTACACACGATTATGATTAACTTGGTGCTCTCATCCATGACGAAAGCATATCAAATGCTAAAACTTAAAAAGAAATGAGCCATAAAACATCAAAAACCATGTGAACAAATATTCAAGAAAGAACTAACTTGAAATTTCAGACTAGTACAGAGTACTGCTTGTTAGCTAATGTTTGGCGAACAGAATGTGACCAGAAATTACTTAAAACAATTCTGAGGGAACACTTTAAAATGCTACTCTGAATGGGTTCTATACAATCATGCAATACATCCCCTAGGGACCAAAATAAAACTGCTATTTGGAGGTAGGGTGCTATTCAGGTTCATTCAGACTGACAAAGACAAATCAGTCCAACATGACACAGTGCTATTTGCAGATGTACGGTGCTAATTGGAGGGGTGCTATTCTCAGGTTCCCCTGTACATGCTTCATAGTGTACAAAGAAATTTTACATCCTTCACACTAAGTGGGGCCAGCAACTTCAACAATAAAAATGAAGTTGATAATATTCACTTTTGAAAAAACAACAACTTTCTTACAAAAAGTTATGATAAACTGGGGTTGTCATTATCTGGGACACAAAAGCATATCAAATGCTAAATGAAATGAGCCATAAAACATAAAAAACCATGTGACCAAAACATTCAAGAAAGAAAACTTGACATTTCAGAATGGGTAGTCAAATCAAATGTTAAAAGTATAATGCCCTCTCCTGTCCACATGGGCGTCTAAAACGCAACAGATGTCTTGCAGCAGTACCAGCGCCTCATCCGGAATGTCTGGGAACTGGTAAGACCCCCCTAGCTTCTTCAGGAAACTAATCTCCACCCCACCTTTGTCAGGCCTCAGACGCTTGACCTGTAAACAATGATGACAAACATTAGAACATTTAAAACCATGCAAGTTCGCAAAAAAATGTGCCTTACTTCATGATATTAAATTTTATGAATGAATGTAAATTATATGGAACTATACTGCAACGCCTTTGCATTAGGTAATAAAGTGAGGTTCAGTTCATTTCTATACTTACACATTCTTCAGCCAGCATATCCATTGTGTATGGTTATGAACAAATGCTCACATGAGTTCAAATTGATTTTTCAAAACAAATTCTATGTTAGATTTTATGTTTTGGCAACAACAGAAAATTAAAATTAAGTCCAAGAATCTAATTAGAATAAAGACATGTACATGTTGTGTTTGTACATAACTTAACACCCAACCTTTGCGTACTGTTATGAACTGCCTAGATTTATTAAATATTCATCAATTTCTTTGTTTTGTGTTGAGAAAATATAACATGGTGTGTTCAGAAAAGATGATGTTTACTTTTACAAAAGATTTAGTACTTTTGGAAGGTTGGGTAGAATTTTACAGTCTGTTCACAACATTACACAAAGCTCTTTCTTCAGCCAGCATATCCATTGTGTATGGTTATGAACAAATGCTCACATGAGTTCAAATTGATTTTTCAAAGTAAGGTCAACAGGATTTCTCACTTTTCATTGTCAGCATTTCATTCAGCACAAAGCAAGTTAAAAGTATACAATCACAAAAAAAGTTGTTGAAAATTTTAATGTACATAACTTTACCCCCCAAAAATTGCGTTAGATTGTGAACAAACCATAACTTCAGTAATCTCATAAATGAGAAATAAACTTTGTTTTTCTCTGCTTAGTACTGATAAAAGTAAGCAACAGGGCATTTCATTTTAAATGTTATTTGGGGTTTATGTGCAACTTTCCAAGTCTGTTCTTAACATAACACACAGCAGCTTCCTTACCCAGGGTGTTAGGTTATGAACAAACAGTAGTTGTTAAAAAATATATTTTCATCAGAACTTTATTTTAATAAATGTTGCTAAATGTCAAACAAATGTACTGACCTACCTAAATTCTCAAATGTATCTCTATTGTGGTTTATCAGTGGTTGTTCTTAACATAACACCATTGGATGATTAGCACTGAATGTGTAAAATTATGAACATCCTGAAAGTTCTTCAAAATGAAGACATGAATTTGACAAGTTCACAGGAACGTTCCAAGAAATAATTTATGAGGAAGGAAATAGTTGCTGGGTATATTTATCCTTCAGTTTCAAAAATAAAGCATGTTTTCTTCGTACATAACAATAACTCCACGACTGTGACAATGTGTGTGTGTAATGTTGCGAACAAAATGCGTTTTCGGTAAAAACGCGCCAAGATCAGATCTGCCGATCCTGTGAGTTTTCTTTCATTTTGAACTTTGTCAAAAATCGCAAATCAAGTATACCTACCGAGTTTATGGTTAATTTATCATGGTTTGTATCCGTTTGTAACTCTAACACCCTGGGTCATCAATTACACTTACAGTCGACGTACGTTTTTCGATCAAAAGAACAGACACGATGGGTTTTCAGTTCCGAGAAGAAAGCGGTGCAAAGCTGAACAATCGATCTCGTATTTACCAACACTAACTATACACAAATAATGTTCACAACGTCAGATATTAGCTGTTTTCCCTCAAAACAAGGCACATTTGGCCGTACACAACGGAATATCACCTCAAACTTACCTTCGTTATTTGCCCCAGGCATATCCATTCTTCAACTGCACGCGATCCTCAATGATAGCGTGGGCACGTGACTGCGCAAGAATCGACATCCCGCAGAAAAAATATTTCCGCAACGTGATTTATTTGAAAATGTTCGAAACAAAATGGTAACACAATTTCTGCCCCGATTGTTAAAATGTTGTTTTTTATGCGTAAAAACAAAAAAATTTGGATTTTCGAATCAATAAACATGAAAAACAATTGCTGCGGCAGTTCTACCGATGACTGCGCAACGCATGACGGTGTCGTCTGCAAAACGTGAACGGTTTAAAATTCGCAAGCAATTCTTACGCAAATAGTTGCGTACGGATTGCCCCCGTTTTGTTCCTCAAATTCATCATTCTGGGTTATGTTTTTTTGCTTTCCAGCAAGTTTGCTATGAAGAACAATGTCCCAAGTATAATCATGGTATAAAACGATCATTGAGATCGCTTTCTGTGTATGTGAATTTTTGCTTGAAAACTAACACTCGTGGAAAATGTAACACTCTCTCTGTTTTCCAACACCCGATCTTTCAAACAAAAACGCAAATAACTCAACATGCAGTATTTTTTTTTGACACAAACATTACATTGCCAGAAACATGAATCTATTAAGAATGCAGCAAAACAAGTTTGAAGCCTTTGTGAGGTCATGATTGAGTTTGAGAGACAAAGTTTCAGAGACAGGTAGCGAAATTGGCCCTCTGCTCACCTCCGTACTTTTGACCATTAGGTAATTGATTAGTCATGTTAATTTTTCCTCATTGAATTGAAAAGTTCTATCTAGGTGGCTCATTGATGAATTTGCACCTTTTTTTCTTGCTTTTCATTTTTTCTTTCTGTTCCTTTTTGAGCTTAGCAGCATGTGTACTCAGATCTGCAAAGAAAATCAGATGTAGGGGACTTTAATTTCAAAGTTTGTATCTAA
>JAWQFJ010001647.1:112845-154270 GCA_034096865.1 Theodoxus fluviatilis
GTGTAGTGCATGCAAGTTGCTGTGTCTTTGACAGACTGAAAGTCTAGTACATTGTATGAGTTACAATTTGTTTCACAAGACAGTGGATGTATTGAATGTAGTAGTGATGCACGTAAGTTGCAGTGTGTTTGACAGGATGAAATGGCTATCCAGTGTGCTAGTCATGTTTTGTGTGCAGGACAGTGGATTTAGTGAATGTAGCAAGGCGTGTGAATTACGGCATGTGTGACAGGGTGACAGAAGTGTTCTGTGTAGTGCAGTGTGCAAGTTGTGGTCGGTGTGTTTGACAGGACTACAGATGAGTTCCGGAACCTGCTGGACTCACCTGAGTCCAAATGGAAGCGGCACACAGTTCTGAGCAGTGACTCGGGTTACAGCACTACAGACAGCCTGGAGAAGGTCGGGTGGGCACCCAGCGAGGTAGGTCCCAGAAAGGAGGCTCTGAACAGCTTCTTTCATGGTGAGCTCTTCATTAACTCGGGCTGGCTTGTGGCAGTGTGTGCCCCTCTCTAGGCTCATGGCTGCGGAGGCTGGTGCCAGTGTTAGAGAGCTCTGCTGCCTTAGGGCTGCCATCAGGTAGGCCTGGTTGGTGGGAGCTCTGTCTCAGCTGCAGTTACTGTGCTGGCTGGCTGTCTTCTGGCAGTTGGCTTCCTGTCTGTCATTTAACCCCTCTGGCTCGTAGGCTGGGTGATGGTGACTGTAGGTTTGCATTCTCCACAACTGTAGGCATTGGTAGGCAAGTGACTCTTGCATGTATGCATGTGTGCAGCTTCATGAAGAGAAGCTTCCACTTGGTGATTGTGTTGTTGTAGAGGGAAACATATTTCTTGACCTTCTCTGTCTTTCTGGAGAGACAGAAGTCTCTGCAAAAACTGTTCATTCAGTCTTTGTGTGCCTACTTCTTTCTGTTTCACCCTAGTCTTCTTGTTGTGGAGGTAGGTAAAAAATACCGTACAGGGTTTGGGGTAAGATGTAGGGTTAAGGATTAGTTTGGTTTGCTCACTTGCAGGTATTTCTTGTCCATCTCAGTTTTTCTTGGCGTACTTGTAGATGATGGAGCAAGATAGACTTGTTTTGTGTTGGCTGACAATCCACTGTTTCCACTAACTGTTCCCTGCCTCTTATGAACATTTTGAGTTAAGCATGCCAATCCAGTGCACTTATGTTTCTCAACTTATTTGGTAGATACTGCAAATTAATGCGAACTTGATGTATTAATTTTGCTGAAATTTGCTTGTTCTTTGCGTTTCCAACAAACTTACTAATGTAGGAAAAGAGGCCTCATTGATATCTCTTACTGTGTTGAACAAAGTGTTCAGTAATTTATTCTGGACGCTTCCTGTTTCCTGAATAATGTGCGACCAAAATTCTGTGCAAAATTTTTCTGATTTGTAAAGATGAAAGAGGTTAAAGAAGTGTCACGTAGTTATTTGAAATAAAGTAAAGTTTATATTGAATCCGTAAATTACAGACAATTCCAGTGTAGCTTTTCGTTCCTGTTCATTTTGCTTGTTTCTGCATTAAATTTGTAATTGTAAAGGCATGTAAGCCCTTTTCGTCTGCATAGCAGTGTGATAAAAAGTTTCCTTCATACATAAGTATTACATATGAAATTCTTTGTCAGCCATTGTCTTGGTTTTGCAGTGTGGCTTGCCTCTGGAAGTCTGTGTAGAGTTTACTTTCCAATTTGATTGTATGTTGCCTTTGTTAAAAGTACATTTATTTTTATGTGTATTTCTGCTATGTAGACCAGAAGAGATCCACATGTTCATTTCAAATGCTAATGATATTTACTCTGCCACCGCGTTGGATTTTAGCACCCATTTAATTGATCAATTGATGGACTTAATATTTTCTTAGTGACGATCATCCTCCCTTAAAAAAATTGAGACAGTCTGGATGTTGTGAATTATCCAATTTGTGTCTGCCACACATAAGGTCCACGTATCGAACCCTCAAGTGCAAACCAACAGTACAGACTCGACAAGGCTGGACTGGCAGAAGAGGATGTTTCTATACTAAACACTGGTCGTGGAGAGAAAAAAAACACAACTGGTTGCAGCATCTTCAGTTATGCCTTGTCATTGCTGAGAAGCAATCTTGTTGTCTAGAGAGACCTCCCAATTTAAATTGTATATGAGATCAGTCACCGCCTGTGCCATGTATGTATGTTTGATTGATTGAAGGCTGATAGAAAGTAGAAAGGATGACTAGTCCTACAGCCTTACGACTCATGTCACATGATTAACACAAGGCATGTTGAGACTTTTCCAATTTGGAGTTTAAACTTTGCTAGGGATAGATAATACATAGAATGTGTCTATTTCTCAGATGGGGATTGAACCAAGCAAATTAAGCCTTAATATAATTATTACAGGATAGGATTGAGTCACTCAATTGGCAACAGCTATGCTGCAGTTGACTTTTCAACAGCGTGGTGGCAGAGGTATGTGTTGTTGCTTTGGTTAATTTCCTTGTTTTCATTCAAGTCCTAGCTTGGCCATGTCATCTCCTGTGTCCTGCTACAGGTCCCCAATGATATGGATGAGGCCAATAGTCTTGCCATTAAGGCTGCGGAGGCAGTTAAAGAGCAGCGGCATGGGCGGGAACTGGACCTCCAGCGAAGATATGGTCAGGAGAGCCGTAGTGTGTCGGGTCCTCCCGAGCTGGCCTCCGTCCCCCCTCCCCAAATCTCTGTACAACAGGCGTCCCTTACTCCCCCTCAAAACTCCTCCACTCCTCCACTTTCGTCAACAGACCTTGAGGATGAATTTACAAGGGTTAGTTTTCACATTGATTTTGTCCATTTTGTTATAAAAAAATAATAATAAAGATTTTTGACTGGCATGAAAAGGATGTGGAGTCCATTTTTTGAGATTGTAAAGAAGGGGAAGAGAACAGTGTTGTTGGCATGGGTTGGAAAATGCTCAGTTTGGATAATTACATTGGAATGATGTAAGTGACTAGTCTGATTCAGAGCTCTGAAACACAAAAAGATATGACATTTCCATATTTTTGTATGATCTTTGGCCAACACTTGAAGTGTATTAGATCAAAGAACAGAAGCATTTCTTGCACCTTCATAGTTGAATGTTGATTTGGAGAGTAATATCTAAGTAGAGGCAAGCACACATCTGGAGAGAACTTTAGGGATGTTGTAGCAAGTCCATATGTGAAAATATACATGATGTAGGAAATGGAAATTGAGGAATGATGTATCGAGTTCATGTGTGAAATGTATCCATGTTCATGAAATTGGAACTTCTGGAATACTGTAGCGAGTTCATGTGTGAAATGTTGATATGTTGCTGGAATCGCCACATGACCTTGCATGCCTGGCACTGTTGGAGACCTTAACACGAGCACTGCATGAGCCTGGAGCCCAGTAATGTTAATCTGCTGCCTCAGTTCACTGTCCCCTCCCTAAAGATGCTTCTGTTCAAAGCAACCATGTTCAAGGTTAATGCCTGCTGTTTTATTAACGACCAGTAACCAGTAGGTTGCCTCATTTGTTGGAATAATGTTCAGGAAGTGTTTCATGATACTGATTTGTTAGATCGCAGTGAGAAATATCAATGGGAAATGTTTCATGATATTGATTAGATCAATGGCAAGAGATACCATGTGTTAGTTGTTTGCAAATAGCAGTCGCTAGTATACTTAAAATAGTGGAACCCAGGTATGAGACTCCCATGACGTGATGTGGACTATAACTTTGAGGATTGTCTGTTGAAGAATATGTTGAGCCAAGAGCATGCATGCAGCAGTATCTGCAACGCTTTTTTGGTGGAAGGAAGCAATCGTGGAGACTAACTGTTCAAAGAAGCGCAGAAGGAACATTCTAAATGCCAGAGACATGAACAACAAGACTGACTGAGAGAAAAAGTATTGCTCATACTAGGACAGGACTGATCGATATGATTTCTAAATAATTAAACTACTAATTTACATGATGGAAAGGAACCTGAATGATTTAGATATGCTTCAGTCAAAAAGATCATGGATTTTACTCATCAAAGACAAGATACATGTATATCATTATCCCAACAAAGCTCATTCTGATGCTTCGAGATGGGAGAAGATAACACAGCTTTACTAATTTTCAGCCAATAATGCTTTGCTTTTCTTAATGGTATCTAAATACTTTTCCATTTTCATGTGATAAATGTGAAGCATATGAAGGGATTATTGAACAATGGAATTGGAAGAGCAAATCCTGAACATTGTGCAGTGAAGCCTAACAGACAGGAGTGAGATGAGACAGAGAGAGGGGAAAGGCCTGCGCTCCTGACCGGTATGGAACTGTTCCAGGAGCTGCAGCGCCAGAAGGCCGAGTATGAGAGGAAAAAGAAGCAGGCGGAGCAGCTGCGGCTGCAGAGAGAGGAGGAGGAGTGCCAGGAGCGGAGGCGGGCAACCCACAGACTCCAGGTAGGAAGCGGCCCCGCCCTGCTCCTCTGATAACCCTCCCCACTCGGGGACATGCCCCCATTACAGCACACATCTTGCCAGTCCGTGGCACATCCCACTGAGGGAGACCTATTACACTGCTGCAGCATTTATTCTTGCTCTAGAATGCCCACCCCACCAATACCACTGCCCTGATGTGCTCATCCTACTGCCCTGTGCTCTTCTCACCACCCTGATGTGCTCATTTCACCACCCTGATGTGCCCCTCCCACCACCCCGATGTGTGCTTCCCACCACCCTGCCATGCCTTTTCCACCACCCTGTGCCCCTCCCACCACCCTGATGTGTCCCCACTACCCTATGTACCCTTTCCACCACCCTGCCATGCCTTTTCCACCACCCTGCCATGCTTTTTCCACCACCATGATGTGCCCTTCCCACCACCCTGTTATGCCCCTCCCACCACCCAGATGTGGTCATCTCTCCATCCTGATTTGCTCATCTCACTGACATTCCCCTCCTACCATCCTGATGTGCCCATCCCACCACCCTGATGTGCCCATCCCACCACCCTGATGTGCCCATCCCACCACCCTGATGTGCCCATCCCACCATCCTGATGTGCTCATCCCATTACCCTGATGTGCTCATCCCACCTGATGTGCTCCTTTCACTCCTTCTCATTGCCTGATTAGACATCAGCTCAGCAGTCCCAATATTCCCCAGCGGAGAAACAAGTGCCTCTGCTCCGACACTCCTGCATCTCCACATCGCCCACTCTAGTGACTGTACTCCTTTCTCTTCCTCACACTCGTCCTATGCCATGAAACCCTTTCCATACCTGATCGTTCCCTGCCACCGTCTCATGAGAAACCCTAGCTGTAGTCTAGGCTCACTGGTGGTATTTTGAGGTTTGGCTCTTCATTGCAATGTATCCGTTGCAAATCGTGATGGCCAATGGTAGATCATTCACTCAGGATGGGTGTGAAACATGTCTTTTGGTGTGTTTGCACATTGTTGATTAAGTCATCATAGAAAATTTTATTTTGATTTCAAGAAGTTGTCTTTTTTAATTTATTAAAGCATGACTGTTGCTATATTTTGCTATGTGTTACTTCTGTTGCATCACTTTTCGTTTGTCATGCCTTATTTCTGTATTCTTTAGTACAGATATGCAAACCTTTCTGATCCAGCTGATCCACTTGAATATGTGTACTGCTCATCATCTTGGCCTCCCCTGTTGCATCTGTTTCTAATAGGACATTCCTCTTAGAAGTTTGTGAATGATGGCATACTCACTCCTGAACTTTCAGCAGGAGCCTCAGAATGCCTCCGTGGATGGCTTCTCAGTCATTTGAGTCTCTTTTCTCGTTAACATTGCTTGGTTTGTGATTCCAAGAAACTTTGTAGTCAGCAGGATACTCTGTATGTTAATACATCATATCCCATAATGTTGTAGTCTGCTCTTGCAACCATTCCCATATCACACCTCGCAGCCAGCAAATGTATGGGCTAGCTCTTGTGTTTCCCTACTTGAATTCATCATTCTAAATTTAGCAGCCATGTAAGGAACTTACATTACAGGTAGCTTCATCCAGGACCACTGAATGAAGACCATTGATTTTGAGGAAGAAAACATATCAGGAGCAGGTGGATGTTGCTGGCAGCTAGGGGTGTTGTGGGAGTGGCAGCAAGGGGTGGAGATGGCAGTATGGGACATTGCACCTTGATCTAGGTGCTTGGAATAATGTCTCAGGCCATTGAAATGTTATGTTATGAACAAACCTGCATGTCTCAGGGAAGACATCTCTATGTGGACTTCTCTTGCAGGAGGAGCAGCAGCGGATGCTGATTGAGCGGCAGAAGCATGAGGTGATGGCAAGGCAGGAGGAGGAGCGAATGCGGGAGGAAGCAATGCGTCTGGCAGAGGAAGCTCGGCTAGCTGAGGAAGCCCGTCTTGCAGAGGAGGCCTCCCGTCTGGCAGAGGAGCAGCGGCTGCAGGAGGAGGCCAGACAGAGGGAGGAGGCAAGGCAGCGCGAGGAGCAGAAGCCCCCCACGGACCTTCGCAAACCCAGGCAGGACAACAAGTATGTGGCTTACCAGGCTTTATGCCCTGTGGTGACATGTCCATTGCTTCCAACATGGTCTTTCCCCTTCCTGAAGTTATTTGCTTCTCCCTCTCTCTCCCTTTGGGAATGCCTCTTAAAGATATTTTATTTTATATTTCGAAAGCTAAATGAATTTGCTTGGATTTGTTTTAAAAATGGAGAGAGAGAGAGAGTGAAATGGTTGATAAGTGTTTATTCATAAGGGAAAATGTTTTTACATAAGATTGAATGCTTTGGTTCAGAATTTTGCTTTGAAAGTTTTATGGGAAAGGATTCTATGCAAATATGGACAATTACAAATTTCTACAAAGTCGTGTTTGAATATAATGTAAAAATTGGAATGTAAGTTTACATCTTGTTATGTAGGCTTTTAAATTGACGAATCTACTGGCCATTGAGTAGTCACATTCACAGCATTTGTTTTTTTGACTGATGACAGCATTTGCTCAAAACACTTTACTAATTATGAAAAGGTCATAAAAACATGCTAATTTTGACTGCCTGCTTCACAGTACCATTTAGCAGGAATAACAACTTTTCTTCATTACACTCTTCTATTCAATACTTGTGATAACATGGACTCTCTGAATTAATTATTGCTAATTCAAGTATCTCAAGAGTACTATTGATGACTGAATGGGCAACATCCCATTGTAGTACTAATAGACACAGCCCCTGTTGTTTTGACTTGTATTCAAAGTGATGTAACGTGAATGCCAACTGCCTTTAGACTGAGGGGGAAGTGGACGCTACCTTGAGCTGTCTCTTGCGAATGCCACCCTAAGGCCCCTGCACTGGTGTGTGCCTGAAGCTTAGCACCCCTTAGATCCCCTGTGTCTGGCTAGGTTCCTCATGGGGCTGCCTGCCGCAGGGCTTGCTAGGGGAGGCAGGAGTGGATGCAGGCCTGCTTCCAAATCAGCCTCATGAGGAACACCATCCATTGAGTCTAGCCTAGCCTAGCCTGGTCTAGCCTAGTCAATCGAGCCTTTGTCAGCCTAGCCTAGCCTGGCCTAGCCTAGCTGAGCCAACCTGGCTTGGCCTAGCTTGAGAGCTGGGGTTTGGGCTTTGTCCTGGGTAGGGATTTTGAGCCACAATGGGTGCGTCCCCCTCACACCGTATGTCTCTGTTGAAGGAGGCAGATTCCTCGCCGGCAAACGGCCAATAGCCTCGCCAATAGCAGGTACTGCTCTTCACCGTAGCAGCGCTCCGTGGAGGTCGGGTGTCCGTCTGTTGCTTGCTAGTTTGGCCAGAGCTTTGCTTTCCAGCCTCCTGGGTGGTGGTGTTTTTTCCTGTTGCGGCATCCTTCTCTGCTGAGCCTCCATGCTGGGCATGGGTGTCTAGTTGACCACCTTGCAGCATTCTCATGAATAATTCCATTAACCACCTCATCCATTGATTAATGACTTGCATGACCAGGCCGACTGGGTCGGCTCTAGATCCCACTCATCTTACTGTGTGTCAGGATTCCTCAAGTCTTAGTTTCCTAAGTGTTATGGTGTGTAGGTGATGGGATGTGTTGAATTATGTGTCTGGTCAACATCTGAGTATGTGTAGATTTCCAAGGTACATCTTTAATGGTGCATTTATGAATTGTACAAATCTGTCTTGATTTTAGTCTTGACTATCAGTGACTGAAGTAGAATATTTCAGACCCCATTGCATTTGTGCAGTGGCATCTGGTAATTATATCAACATCATACATTTGAAAGCAGAAATAGAAGTGAACATGTACTAACCCTGTAGTGCAGCATGAACTCCATGAACCTGCAAGTAGTTGCCGGAAGTATCTTGTATACCTCCTGAGTCGATCTTACCTGTCTTTAGATATTTATTATTTATTGTTATAGGTATGGATAAAATTTGAAGCAATTTTTTTATTTCAAATAGTTGTTGGTCAAAAATCTTACTTGATTGAATATTTACGACATGTAGGTGTCTCCTGGAAATAAGTTACAGTTGGATACACAGCATTTCTCAAAATGCTGGTTGTATGGTTTGGTGAAGTCCTTTCATGTTTCAGGATTTTTTTCTTGGAAGGTCTTATTCTGTCATACTCGAACCATTACTTCATAGAACAATTTGCTCTTGAGGTTTAGCATGGGAAATCCTCTTACTTTTGCCATAGTGTTACTGTTAGTGTGTTCCAAAAATTACATCATATGGTGCTGTAAGCAATTATCAATGTTTTGGAATAACATTTCGTGGCAAATCAATGACAGCAGGTTTGTTGGTAAACTTCTGGAGGCTGACAGACTTTGGGGGCCTCTGTGCAACTGCTAGTCCAATGTTGCAGAGCTCCTATCAGGGCTAGACTGTGCTGTAACTGCTCACGGCTGGACTCTTATGACTTGACCCTCATTGGGCATTTGTAATGACCCTTGCTTGGAGAGAAGTGACTGGCAGTGGATTGCTGGCTGCAGACTGCTTTCTGTAACTGCTGTGGCTTCTGTACTAACTACTGGCTTGTGGCCGGTCTTGGAGAAAGTCCTCTTTGCTGCATCATGCTTTTAACTAACATCAAGGTTCTCATTGACTGGTGACAATGACACAAGCAACTGTATGCCTTGCCAAGTCTCAGAGAATGCTCTCTTGCTAGAAGTTACACTGAAGAGAGAACAGTTCTTTGCTTTTGGATGTAAGTATTGACCAAATAAATGAAAGAGAGGTTTAATTTGTAAGGCTTTTAGCCTATCATGATCATAAGTTTCATTGACATGTTCAAGTCCTCTGTGACATTAACTTTGAGACGTGTCATTTTTCTCTCCATAATAATAGTCCTTTTAAACTTATTTGGTTATTTTGACCCTTTACAGAACCAAAGCACACTACCCATTATCCCCATGTTCATTCTCCTCTCACCAGTCTCCTCTCCCCACCCCTGATTATTGTATCAGGCTGCCATGGCAATCTGAGGCTTGGCACAGGGTGACATCTACACAGAGCATTACCTCATCAATTCCTAATGACTGTGTAGTGCCTGGCACCAAGCGCTCTTTCCCTTGGCATTTTGCAATGTTGACTGGACCTTGTGCTGAGTGACGTGAATGGCATGGAGCCCTTTTTGTTTTCAGCCTCTACTATCCCTCCCAGTTCCCTCCTCCTCCTCCACCTCTGCATGAGGAGTATGACTATGACTATGCCAATGACCATCAGTATGATAGCAATTATTACGACGAGAACTACCACTACTCCCAACTTGATTGGGAATATAGGTATGCCTGCCAAGCATATCCTATTTTGCTCGGTGTCATTCACTGCTTCTTTTTTTTTCACCCCTTGTGCTCCTGCACCTCCTGTCCACATCATCTTCTGCACTCTCACCTGCATTGTTTTTTTATCCTCCTGTTTTTATAGCTAGTTTTTAACTGGAAAAAAAGTGCAGAAATATGGTAGACTGTTGTGTCTTTTTAAAGAGTCTGTAGTATGATTGTTCCTGGGCCAGTGTTGCTGTTCACTTGCCAGAGTCAGAAATGGTGTGAGTATTTAAGAGAACTTTAGAAATAAACAATAAACTACAGACTCTTTTACATGAGGTTTTGCAACATGGTCCATTATTAGTTTAATCTCAGCAGTATACCTATACTTCTATTTAATCAATACTAATTCCTTTAACTTGTGATAGTGTCATTAGTAAGAAAAACTCACTTTCACATGTTGAAAATCAACTGGCCTTAATGTTTTGAAGTGCATAGTCAGTTTAGTCCTCCTTCTTTGGGAAAGCAGTTTCCAGGTTGGAATTCTGGTTTTGAAAGAATATAACCCTTGCTTGAAACATTGATCATCATTTTGTACATTTTGTTCACAACTGATCGGCAGCTGGTTTAGACTTGGATGAGTGGAGTATGCTTTGGTGATCAATTTTGGGCCAATTGGCAGTTGGTAGGGTAACTATCAACTGGCACAGTGTTTATCTGTTCTGGTCAGTTTGCAGGCTAGCGATCTGTCAGGCAGAAAGCATGTCTAGCTGTCAAGCCTGCATAAATTTGTCTTTTAGAAACATGTCTCATGTCATTTTCTCACATGAACTAAAAATATACTTCCTATTCTGCATGTCGATGATGCTATTTTATTAATCGGAATGACTGCTCTACTGAACATTTGGATGGGCAGGACCAACATTTCTTGTTGACCCTCTAGGAAACTCCCCCCGCCCCCCTCCCCCCCTCCCACCCCCCCAAAAAAAAGATTGTGAATACATGTTCAATTTTAAAGTCAGGTCTTTTAATCACCTTGGGACCCTAAGTGGTTGGAGCAATAGTTTGACCAGGAATGACAGACAGAACTCCAAGCACTGCTATTTCAAATTGTATTTAGTGTGTGAGGCTGTAATACCTGAAGAACTGAATGTCACTTAGCCAAAAACTATACATGGTTTATTTTTTGATCGGTATACACTCTCTAAATCTCACTCAGTTTTGCTGTACTTTCTGAATATTGTTTGGAAAATGGATTCACCACAAAGTTGTGTGGATGAATGCTCATGCTTTTTCAAAAATGAGTTTAATGCACAAGACCTGTGACACATAACACAAACATTTCATTTAAAAAACCGAATTGTGGATGTTTTACATTCCTTTTACAGTTTCTTGCTTTCCCTGTCAAGCTCATTGGCCAGAGCAACACATTTTGGAGTAGAGAAACAAAACAGTTGCAGTGACACTAGTTTTGAATTGTTCAGCATCTTGGTGGCTCTTTTAGCATGGTGGCTGTTAATTGATGTTTCAAAGAGTGACAATGTTGAGAATGGTGCCGTTTGGTATGAGCTACTTTTCCAAGGCTGTGTGTTTTTTTTTCTGTGATACTTGTTACGGTGCCCAATGTCACTGTTTGCATGGAACAGAGATTTTGCCTGTTTGCATTCCTGCTCGACTGTTTGCCGTGAGTTCCCAGCCCTTCAGCTCACCTTCCGCAGTTATCAGGCATTATCATCAGTGTACAGTGATTTAAAGATTACAGATCTAGAACCTGCAGTGATCACTACAGAGTATTAACCAAATGTAGCCTTCATGCTCTTAAGTAATTCTAGGTGTTCTTAGCCTTAGCTCAAAATATATGGTTTTTATCATGTGTTTTCTCTGCAGATTTTTCACACTCCTCTT
The DNA here is from genome assembly GCA_034096865.1 of Theodoxus fluviatilis. Classification (NCBI taxonomy): domain Eukaryota; kingdom Metazoa; phylum Mollusca; class Gastropoda; order Cycloneritida; family Neritidae; genus Theodoxus; species Theodoxus fluviatilis. Next base: position 124,460 of record JAWQFJ010001647.1, read on the forward strand.
GAATGTGCTGCGTTGATGTTTTAAGCTCTGTTTTGAAAAAGCAGTGTCTGATTAGTATGTGTGTTGAATTAGTGCTCTTCCTATGAGTGGACCAGCTGATCTCTAGCAGAAGAGTTGATTTCTATGTAAGACTTATTTGTACTTTTTTCATTTTAAATCTGGATATTTGAATTAATGTCATTTAGGTAATGTTGAGACCAATAGCAGATTCAAAGCATGGTGTAAAAATGTGAAACCATAATGTAGTAGCTCAATTTATCTACAGAACTTTTCCTTGCAAAATGTGTTTCTTATGTTTAGAATGCAGTAGGAAATTAATTACATTTGCGTTCAGCTGAGATAATTTTCCCCACCTTTTTGGGAATATTTTGAAAGGTTTGGAGAGTTCATTTAGTTTATGTCTGTTGTTTCTACTTATAGAAAATCTCAGAGCCTGAAGGAAGACCGCAAAACTCCCAACAGTACACAATACAGACGGACATCGTCCGATACCCTCAAGAAGGCTCATGGGACGCACGGCTCCAATGCCCACGTTGACAACCTCAACTTCATCAACAGAAAGTGGGTGTTGGTGATCTCTACTATGTTCACTGAAATTTGGTGTTGAGTGTGTCAACTGCATCTCATGAAAATAAGTGTTGATAATCTCAACATTGTTTACTGAAAGTAGGTGTTGATAATCTCAACCACATCTAGAGAAAGTGGGTGCCTAATGTTAAATGAAACATCTAAACACACCGCTATAACATTCTGCTGGCATTCATTTTGTTGTGCATTCAAGCTTCCAATGATGTACAGAATTTTAGGTTGTGACAGGTGACTGGTGCAATTTGCATTTTATCCTTATTATGCTTGCCCATGTCTAGTGCATTCAGCCTACTTGAAACCAAGGTATATTCTGCAAGCACCTATTACAGTGTCATCCTTTCATGAATCAAGGTTTGTTTCTGGACAAAATTTGGCAGGGTTTGCCTGGAAATCTAATGCCAGCTTCTCTGCCTTCCAGCGGAGTTCCCGATGATGACACCATGTCCAACAACAGCACCACACCTGGAGCTTCCCCCATCCCCAGTCCGGTGTCCACACCAATGGCCCTCTCTCCCCACACCATCAGCCCGGCCACCAGCAACCCCTCCCTGTCCCGGCTGCAAGGCAGTGACCGGCCCTCCCCCAGCCAGAGCCCGGCGGCCCGAAGAGCTCGTGTTGCTGATCGGACCTCTGGCGTGGCCTCACCTTCCAACATTCGCCCTGCCACTCGTGTTCCTGGCAGCACGACCACATCTCGCACTGCCACAGCACCTTCCACCGCCAAGAAGAACCATCCCACCCCGGTTAGTGATGCTTGGTCGTGTGTGCCTTGTGTAAGTGTGTGTTAATAATTTTTCCTCGTTCTCTTTCTAGTGCTTTTTGTCGTCAGGCATCAAGTGACAGTTGGATGTTGTTTAGGTGTTGCAGTGTCAATGTGAATTGGAGCAAGGGTTGGTAAACTTGGTGTATGAATACCGCTGTAGAAAAACTTTTCTCTGTGTGGAGACAGTTTCTGAGGCAGGAAAAACATGTTTGCCATTATAAATGGAAGAGGAAGCAGATATCAATGAATTTCAGTATGTCATCATTCTGTTAAGTAATACTCATGATAGCCAGCATTAGAATATAAGATGACTGTTAACCAGGTTTTGAAGTGTGTAATATCATTCACTCTAGAGAGTGTGGTTTTGATTAAATTTAAGTCAATCCAAGAAGCAGTTCTAAGTGCAGTTGGACCATGTGCATTAACATTTGCCTGGTTTGAAGGTTTTCTACCATACCAGCTTACTAATCATTTGGACCTCTCTCCCTTTCTCCAAAACACACTAGTGCATTTTCATTCAGTAACACTTGGGGCCTGTACACATAATCAAAGGCAGCCCTGAACTTTTGACACTGGCTTGCAAGTGATTCTGTCTCAACCTCTCTTGCCTTGAATAACGGTCATGGGAGTGTGCCAAATGTCTTGTAGTAGGACGTCTTGCAGTCCTAGTGTGCTTCTTTCCAGCGACATTTTTCTTTCTTCAGAAGATTCACAAACTGAGGGATGTTGCGTTTGGCCTTAAAAGTCCTTGCCTTGGACAAATTATCTGGTTTAGAAATGACTCAAGAGTGTCAAAGTTGATTGATTCTGTAGATAGCACAAAACATGGGTTTTACTGTCCTATAGTATTGAATTTATGCAAGCGCAACATGCAGCTGGAGCTTCTGGATGCCCACTCATCAGCAGGAATCCCTGGATGCTGGGGTTTTAGGGCCTGCCTAGTTATTGAACATAGCTGGAAAGGAGGATAATTAATCATTTTTGTGCCAAACGAGAGCTTGTTTTAATGTGTTACTCACTAATTGATGAAAATATTCAGGTTTATCTATGATCTTAATGAGAAGGTGTCTTTTCAAAATATATCAAACTGAAGGCCAAATATTTTATCAAAGACTGCCCTGCCTATGGTGCACATACTCCACAGGGACATACTGCCATGAGATTGACACATGGTCAGTAGCGCTTTGCAGCAGACATTCACTCAAATGAATTTTCAATCACCATGATCATAAGATTCATCAACCCAGTCATTCTTTTCAAAGACATCAACCTATCATCCTAGAAGTGTCTCGGACAGTTCATGTATTGAACTGTTTCACTTTCACTATCACCATTGTCCTAGTTCACTTTTGAAAAGCTATTCCGCATAGTATCACCATCCTTCAGTAGGTGTAGGTTTCTCTGCACTCTGTTATCAAAGACTACACCCAGGCCCTTGCAGAGCCTTGATTCTGTCTGACCTCACATGGTAGGAGGAGGAATTTCGACTGAAGCATCAGGCACTCAAGAACCAACAGCACGCCGAGTCTGTGAGCTTGAGAAAGCGGCTTGAGGAAAAATCTCGCCCTACCACTCAGGGCGTAGCTGTTAAGGTACTTGCATGATCTTTGCCACAGTGGTGTTGCTCCACAGTCACCTGCATGCCTTCTCAGAAAGCTTCCTTTTGTTTGCTGCATGGTAAATGTGTCCTGTGCTCCCCCCTGCATGCAGTGTGTTTCCACCTGTTAACCCTGACTTCCTCCCTCCTCATTTGTCCACGGTGAATGAGAATCCCACTCTGACTGGACAGATCCCACCCTGAGTTGATGGCCATGCTGCTCTGGAGTTGCTATTGGCAACCACTATTTGCTGTGTTCCCTGCCTTGGTTTGATGCACTGGGACCTTGTCTGTTCTGTTCACCAGAGTTTTTAATCCAGATGTTAAAATTCTTTTAGCTTTTGTCCTTTTATTTAATCTTTTATTTGCTTAAGCAGTCATGCTACCAAGTTTAATTATGTTTTGTTCTCTACATCACAATTTCCTTTTTCAAAACCATTGAAACAATTCTTGAGTGAGCTATTTCTGAGAGGGTTTATGTTGGCCATGCTTTTAAAAGATGCCATCTGAAAAGTTGTAAAGGAGTGAAAGTGTGTTGTCCCAGCAAGCTGTCAATGTGTATGTTGCTAAACCATTTGTGTATACATGTGGATTGCTGACTCACAGCGCAGACACATACTCAGCTTTGATCCCTCTGAGCTTGAGAAGCTTCAATGGGGCCTGTAAAACTGGATGGAAAACCACATATATTCTTTATTGCAAGCGTGTGTGATTTCAATGAAGGCATGTAATTACCTCAGTTACTACCCAACATGAAAAGATTGCAGCTGTTACCATCCATCTCAAAAAGGCAATTAAAGAAAATGGTGTTATGAGACCGTGGCGTGTGGGATATTCAATTTAGTGTTTTTCACAAGGATGGACCAGTGAATTGGTGGATTGAAAATGGCAGCGAAAGTCACAACTTGATAATGAGATGAGACATTATTGTGAGCAAGTGGTTTGAGAGATCGGTACATGGTGGATGAACAAATTTAACCTTGTATTAATTTTTGACTCACATGCGAAGCAAAAGTGAGTCCGTCCGGGCGTAAAAAACTTAAACGTTGGATTTTTCTCGGAGACTATTAAGTCTATCAACACCAAATGTGGCATGATGGTGTATGATGACAAGGCCTCAAAAAACATACATAGTGACTTGACCTTGCTTCAAGGTCAAGGTCACAGGAGCCATAAATGTGGTCTCAAAAACAGTCATTTTTCACATTTTCCCAATTTTCTCCCACGTTATTGAGAATGGCGACCTTAGCTACAAGTGGTATATAGGTCAAAGCAAGCCCTATCTTTTGATACCAGTTTGGTTGACCTTGCTTCAAGGTCAAGGTCACAGGAGCTCTTCAAAGTTGGATTGTATACATATTTTGAAGTGACCTTGACCCTGAACTATGGAAGATAACTGTTTCAAACTTAATAATTATGTGGGGCACATGTTATACTTTCATCATGAGACACATTTGTTCACATATCATCAAGGTCAAGGTCACTTTGACCCTTATGAAATGTGACCAAAATGGGGTAGTGAACCACTAAAAGTGACTATATCTCATGGTAGAAAGTGCCAATAAGCACCATTGTGCTTCCTATGTCTTGAATTAACAGCTTTGTGTTGCATGACCTTGGATGAACTTGACCGTGGGTCAAGGTCACATGTATTTTGGTAGGAAAAATGTGTAAAGCATTTCTTTGTGTATGATGTCATTGGTAGGTTTAGTTGTTTGACCTTGACCTTGAAGGTCACCTGAAGGTCAAGGTCATATAAAGGTCAAGGTCAAGCATGTGAGTCGTATGGGCTTTGCCCTTCTTGTTTAATTTTTTGCTCCCTCTCTTCTTTTGTGTCATTCTGTGACTGAATTTTCTCCAAGGTTAGTTGGACTGAGGAATATATCCCCCCACCCCCACCCCCCCACCCCCCACCCCTTCCCTCTCTGTAGCACTTCTGTTTTAATCCACCTGGCAATATATTGTGTAGTAAACAGTGTTTGATGCCTTTTGTATTACTACAAATCAACTTCCTAATATCATTTGCATTAGTTGTCCTTGTAAAGTATTCAGTTTTAGAAGTCCTGCTACGTTTCAGCATAGTGTTCAATACACAGTTTACAAGTACTTGTATGTCCCTGAAGTTCCCCCAAAAATGCATGTTGGAAATTGTAGTAAAGTTTTTACATTTTCAAATTGAATATATATTTCTTTTTGATAAGCTATAAGATGAAGTGACACAGTAGTTAAACAGTCTGCTATGTAACTTGATTTACCTAAAGTACATTATTTTTGTACATGAACGTGTCAAGGTAGCGTTGATTTATCTCAGCATGGTAATTCACAGTAACACTTTTTATAATATCTAATTTATTAAGAAAATTGTCATTTCTTTTTCCAGATGACACCACTAACAATAATGAAGTTTTCTCATATGGTTATGCAATTATTGGTGTTTCATAGCGTGCCTCACTACTGCATTAAGCTCATGGGGATGACCACTGATGTTTTACAGCGTTCAGGAGCAGGAGATGCTGACCGAAGAACGGCCACCTCCACTGCCAAGACCAACGCCTACAATGCAGCATCTCGGGCAACCAGGCCAGGTAAAAAAGCCAGCAAAGATGGTGGCACAGGTGATCAGCGTTCCAATTTCACCTTCCCTCCCTGGCATGCTGCAGCTTCTCTTCCAGGCGCACCTGGTATCACCAAGATCCCCACCCCCAAAGCTGGTGTGACAGATGACTGGCTGCAGAGCCAAGTACATCCTATTCCCACTGGCCAGCTCTGTCTAGCAACCAGCAGCCCAGTCTGTCATGTGACGGCCCTTTGTGTTGGAGCACACATTGTGCTCTGATTTAACGTAAAGTATATTCTCCCATACCCCCATTCTCCACCCCTTGCTGCCATTCCCTTATTGCACCGAGCCATCGGAAGAGCTGCACTCTCTCTCTCAAGTATTCTTTCTCAGGCTCATTGTTTAAAGTTTAGTCATCACTTGATTACCCTGTGGCAGAAATGCCTCACATGACTGCTAAATTTGTAACTGTGAGTTTGAGGAGGAAAATGAGAGAGGGAGTGCATCGCTTAGCTGGCAAATAGGGTTGGTATGGGCATGGTGATGTGACGAGTAAGATGGCATATGGGACATTATATGTTATGATTTGATAGATGTGCATTTGATTGGTATGTGGTGGTGGAAATTCAGTTAGCTGGTTCACTGATATAGAATATTGGGGTAGATTTGGAATTTGATGTCTAAGTAGGTAGGAAGAATTTGCTCCTCTTTGCAAAAGTTACTTTCCACAAAATTTCCAAACAGGTACAATGATAAAATCGGTAATAATGTCACATTATGTGAGTAACTTCAGGGTAAGAACCTGCCTCTCATTGTTCAGGCATGAGGACATGCCATTTGTCAGTAAGGAAAAGTGTCCCTGGCGTCCATTAGTAAATCATGGCAATGAGATCTGGGCTTCCTGTATCATGGCAAGAGGTTCCATGGAGATGGTCAGTGGGCATTCCCCAGGGTTTTGTCTGCCCCTGCATCTTGGTGGTAGCGGTGTCACTGCTTGCTTGCCTTGAATGTACCTTTTTTTACCTCCCCCCCCCCCCTTTTTTTTCTCCCACCTTGTCCCTTTTTTATCCGCCTGTATGTTGTGCAGTTGGCATGCTGCATTGATATTTTCATATATTGTTTCATTTCTTTTCACTTCCCATGGCTTTTTTCCCCTATGTCATTCACACTATATATTGGTGATATTGTTTAAATCATTACTGTCAGGGATATTGATTGATTTGATTTGATGTCTACATTCCTAGGATTTGTTGAAGATCATGTATTCTTTGTAATGCATGATTCTACTTCTCCTGCAGTATTTGAATTCTCCGTGTGAGAAGATCAGTAATTCAGTAATATATTTGGGTGGGAAAGAGAGTTTGTTGATTTGTTCCCTTATTCATTTTCATATCTTTTCTGATTTTTTTAATTCTGTCTCCGTCACCTCAATCTTTGAATTTCTGCACCCTTCTGGTGTTTTGTTTTTTTAAGTTAATGTGGGAGATTTATTTTGCTTATTGTCCTGCTGAATATTCGGTATGTGAAGTTACTGCATGGTGCATGGAAAACATAATTTGTTATTTGGATTCTTTTTGAATCAATCAGACCTGGGTACCCGTACGAATTTTGCGTATTAATACGCGAGAAAAAATGGAATACGAAAATTACGCATCCCTCTGAAAAAATACACTGAAAAAAATGCAGCTTCTGCGTACTCGTAAATGTGGAATTTCGCGCGATAAAGTCCATGTCTGGCACGCGTGGCCCTATCCAGAATGGCGATTTATATTTTTAACACTCGATTTATCCCCTAACCCCGGGTTATCATGATGGGTGAGATAAGGTACGCTCGTCAGAGGATCCTAGGTTGTGCTTTGCTATATATACTGGTTTCCACCCAAGGGAGAGCTGAACAGACAGTTGGAATCGTCTGAGTTTACTTTAGAGATAAAAATCGGGGTTATAATAACTCGCCGTTCTGGATCCAGGCCCTGTTTCCGTTAAAGTTTGCGTGGCACAGTCTCTGCCCTTGTGGCTGTGGCTGGTTAGCGTCAGTCTGCGTCTGTGCGACGCACGCTCACGGTCACCATGAGTAGAGTAGAGTAGAGTAGATTCGATTCTTCGGCTTGTTTAAGCGTCCAGGGCCTGTTGCTGATTCTCGTGGCTCTCTGGCTGTATTTTCATTGTTCTTATGGATACTGGTCTTTTGACCAGGCTTAGTCTAGACCTAGTCTCTCTCTCTCTCTCTCTCTGTCTGTCTCTCTCTCTCTCTCTCTCTCTCTCTCTCTCTCTCTCTCTCTCTCTCTCTCTCTCTGTCTGTCTGTCTGTCTCTCTCTCTCTCTCTCTCTCTCTCTCTCTCTCTCTCTCTCTCTCTCTCTCTCTGTCTCTGTCTGTCTGTCTGTCTGTCTCTCTCTCTCTCTCTCTCTCTCTCTCTCTCTCTCTCTCTCTCTCTCTCTCTCTCTTTCTCTCTTTCCCTCTTTCTCTCTTTCTCTCTCACCTTCTCTCTATGTGTGTTTGTGCGCGCGTGCGCGCGTGTGTGTGTGTGTTTCTTGGTTGTTTTATCCAACATGCACTGTACTGAAAATCATAGGCTTGATCACTTAAGTTCCTGGAGGATATATGGTAAGCAAATGTTTTTTGGAAAAGGTTCCGTATCCGTGCGGTATGGCTACCGATTTTTTTTTGTAGGTAGCCGTACGGCCTCGTACGGTTACCCAGCTGCGTGTTTGGATATATCAATAACATAACTCCATCCCACGTTTGACTCTCAACGGGTGGTCCCTACGCCCTAACTCCAGGGCCCAACGCTGATGTTGGACACAAACGTGACAAAAAGTAACGCGTCCGGGTTTAGGTGAAACAATGCCTTCTGTGTCCTTGCCTCATCCAAATCGCGAGATGACTGCGGAGAGTGACTGTGGGTTCCACAGGCCTAGGGCCAGTGACCACCGCACTTTTCGTGTTTATTTATTCGGTTATCTGCAGCACAACGGCTGCCTTGTGCTCCCAGAACTCTTTGACAGAACCCTTTCTAGCGTTCCTTTTGTCTTTCGACTGCTGCTCAAACTTTTGATTGTATGCGTTTCGGTAGCATCACCGTTTCTTCAGAGAAGATTAATTTGCGCAGTTGAATTGCGATTTTGATTGTTTAGCCGCTTGGATAGTTTGAATACTGTGTGTGTGATGCTCTAGTTGCAAACATAAACAGTGTAACAGTAATGACGGTGAAACTCCCCGGACAGGCAAAGTCAGTCAGGCGGGGTGGCGGGTGAGGCCTAGGCTGAGCGCTATCAGGAAAACCCGTCGACGATTTCATGGAGTCAGTCTGCGTCGACCACCATGGAGATCGAGTGTGCGTGTGGTCAAGGGGGAGTTAACTCTTCACTTACATTGCCACTTCAAAACTTTTTTGTCTCGCTGACTGACTGCGGAGTATCATGTGTGCAAACCAAAAGCTGCATTTTTTTAATTGTCAGTCCGCGCAAAAAATACGCACAGTTTTTAAAAAATACGCATTTCTGAACCAGTGAGTACACAGAGGCAAAATGTGGGGTACCCAGGTCTGATCAATGATGGATTTTTTTTAATGGTCACTTCTAACTTCTGATCTCATTTACCTTTGATTTATTGACTGGCTGAAAAGGGACTCTTTTAAGAAATGGAAATTAATGCAACCTTACTAACTATCACCTTGTTAGATAAGGAAATGAGCCTTGATAAAAGGACAGTGTACCCATATAACTACTCCCTTTATTTTCATGCCCAAAGCACTGTGGTCACTGAACTGTGAATGATGAAACACTGCATTTTATGTCAGGAGAGCTACTGATCTCCACATCCAATCAAGCTGAGTTTATGGGACCCACTGGTTTTGATTCGTAAGATGCTTTTTTGATTTGAATAACTATCTCACAGTGGAATTTGAATGAAAGGAGCTCTTTGTTTATGAGCAGTGGGAAAAGTTGCAAGACTTCTGATGACTGATGTTCGACAGTTTTGACCCTTGTCCAATGGACTTCTTGAAATCAAAGGCATAGTAAACACATCCCTGTCAGAGGACTTGATGTGGAGAGACAGATTCAGCACTCCGCTTGTTGCCCTGTGCACTCAACAGAAGCCAAGCATGAGGAGTGGGGAGCAATGGCCACGCACCACTGCACAGTTTTCACACTTCATGCCTCCATCTTGCCCTCTGCCAAGTTGCCTCATTTCCTGGCATGGTTGACCCCAAGTCTTGTTTCCCAGGCCACCTCTCAGCGGCTTCTGTCAAGATGCTGGAGGAGTACAAGGATACAGACCCCAACCTGACTATCCGTCGCCAGTATGAGCACCACCGTGAGGAGAACCAGCAGCTTGAGATGTTGAGACAGGTGGGTGCTGATGTTGAGCTGTTTACCACATGCATTACCTGTGACACACTTTTCTCTTTTTTCTTTCAGACTTTTTGTCAAAAATGTTTCTGTTAAGACTTTACTAAGTAACCTATTCGACCTGCCACTGCATTCTAGGCTAAAAGGCGAGAAGTAAAAACTTTTTCCAATTATTTACATCTTGATTTTGGTCTTGGTACTCCTGTCTCAGAAAGCTTTCCTTTGCTGTTTTGATGTGTGTGCCTCTTGCCCCAGTTGTAGTGAGAATGAAAGACAGCTATGGTCCTACTTTCTGTACGGGGGGAAATCGGATAATTTTCCCTCCATACTGACCAGTAGACAAACCAGTGATATATGACCTTTTGACCTCGAAAAAAGAATTTGCAAAATTCCTACCCACACGTGACTGCCTGCCCCGCCAATCAGATTGCTTTAGACATAGGCAGGAAGCACGTCAGCATAGGGGAGGTAACTCCCCATGTCACGTGATCGCTCTTGTCTATATAAGCACCCAGCAGGCAGACACCCGTTCTCTTGACTTTTTTCAAAACTGCTGTCTCGTTTCGCTTGCACGTGGATTACTTCGTGCATTGGATTACCTCGGCGACTTTGTGTAGTGTAGAGTTTGCAGTTTCCCTTCGTTGGAGCTTGGGGAAGTATTCTCTGTTTTGCCGCTGTTTTGCGTCAGGTTTTGACGTTTCATGTGGCATGGTGGAGTGCAAGCGCGGCGTGTCTGTTGCGTTAGCATGTGGCTCCTCTTTTCAGCGTGTGCGAGCTTTGCTGGTGTTTGCTAATGTCGCCGCGTTCGCTTGTTCGTGGGTTGTGCGCTCTACTCGCGTCGGTCGCGTTGCTACCGGGCTCGTAGGGCGCACTACACCAACGCTGGGTTTTTGACTCACATGCGAAGCAAAAGTGAGTCTATGTACTGAGCCGTGTCGTCCGTCCGTCCGGGCGTCCGTCCGTAAAAAACTTAAACGTTGGATTTTTCTCGGAGACTATTAAGTCTATCAACACCAAATGTGGCATGATGGTGTATGATGACAAGGCCTCAAAAAACATACATAGTGACTTGACCTTGCTTCAAGGTCAAGGTCACAGGAGCCATAAATGTGGTCTCAAAAACAGTCATTTTTCACATTTTCCCAATTTTCTCCCACGTTATTGAGAATGGCGACCTTAGCTACAAGTGGTATATAGGTCAAAGCAAGCCCTATCTTTTGATACCAGTTTGGTTGACCTTGCTTCAAGGTCAAGGTCACAGGAGCTCTTCAAAGTTGGATTGTATACATATTTTGAAGTGACCTTGACCCTGGACTATGGAAGATAACTGTTTCAAACTTAATAATTATGTGGGGCACATGTTATACTTTCATCATGAGACACATTTGGTCACATATCATCAAGGTCAAGGTCACTTTGACCCTTATGAAATGTGACCAAAATGGGGTAGTGAACCACTAAAAGTGACTATATCTCATGGTAGAAAGTGCCAATAAACACCATTGTGCTTCCTATGTCTTGAATTAACAGCTTTGTGTTGCATGACCTTGGATGACCTTGACCTTGGGTCAAGGTCACATGTATTTTGGTAGGAAAAATGTGTAAAGCATTTCTTTGTGTATGATGTCATTGGTAGGTTTAGTTGTTTGACCTTGACCTTGAAGGTCACCTGAAGGTCAAGGTCATATAAAGGTCAAGGTCAAGCATGTGAGTCGTATGGGCTTTGCCCTTCTTGTTTGTGCTGGGGGTAATGGTGTACACTGTGATGGCGGCGCACGTATGGCGGTCGAGAATTGTTCTCGTTCATGAACGAACGCGTCTCGGGTGTGTTGGCGTGTTGTTGCTCGTCTTGGAGCAACGACAGACTGGTGTTTTCGTTTGTTTGCTGTCTTTCTTCATGGGGCGCGCGTGGTCGTTTCGCGCGTTCCCGCGGCTTTTCCTATGACGTCAGTCGGCGCTGCAGAATTCCGTTCTCGCATGCTATTGTTACTGTTCTGTTTCTCCCACTTGGTCTGTTTCGAACGTGGACTCTGCGGCTGTTCCCGCGTTTGCTCGTTCTGCTGGTGGTAGTGGCGGCTGGCTTTCTAACCCGTTGTTTTTGGTTAGACTTGGCATTCGCGTCTTTGCTGCTGCTTCTCAGTCTGCCTTGGGGCGAGACGGTGTTCCGCGTCGTCTGCTCCTCGGCAGATTTTGGGGCTACCGTCCACTTTTGTCGGGGGTGGAACCTAGGCGTGAGGCCTCTGGGCTTTTCGGCTCTCGGCCTCCCTCCTCTGTCTCTGTCTCCCCCGTGCCAGTGGGACAGGAGGAGTCTCCTCTCCCGGTGGGTCGGTTGTTTCTCTGCTTGGTTTCAGTCCTCCACTCCACGTGGCCGGATAGTCGGCCTGGTCAGGCTGGGACCTGCCTTGCCCGGATTTGTGGTTCCTGTCTCCTTGCCTGGGCAGGTGTGCGAGCGGGTTGGCTCGGACTGGGACGTTCATGCGCTCAGTTGTGGTCAATTCCCGCGCCCTCGGATAGTGGCGCGATGTGGCATTCTGTCGGAAGGCGGTCCCACGCTTCTTACAGGTCGAGCTCGGACAGGTATGTATTGGGCGCTCCCCACGGGTCGAGTCCTGCGGTCAGACCACGGCAGAGAGTAGCTTCCGGCCATCCAGCTGACACTGCTTGGTCCGGCGAGCACCCTGCCCCCCTTCCCGTGCTTTCCTCTGTGCTTTCCTCTGTGCCCCGCCCTCGTGCTCCCGCAAGGTCGAGCCCTGCGGTGGGGCCTCCGCAGGAGCGCTGCTCCCGGCCAGCAGCTGACACTGCTCGGTCCGGTGAAGCACCCTGCCTCTATCCTGTGCTCTCCTCTGTGCTTTCTTCTGTGCCCCGCCCCCGTGCTCCCGCAAGGTCGAGCCCTGCGGTGGGGCCTCGGCAGGAGCGCTGCTCCCGGCCAGCAGCTGACACTGCTCGGTCCGGTGAAGCACCCTGCCTCTATCCTATGCACTCCCTTGTGCCCCGCCCCTGTGCTCACGTCAGGTCGAGCAGGGCGGAGCGGCAACCCCACCGAGCTCCCGCAAGGTCGAGCTCGGCGGGGGGCCCTAGGCAGAGCGCTGCTTCCGGCCATCCAGCTGACAATGCTTGGTTAGGTGAGCGCGCCGCCTCCCTCTCCGGGCACACCAATGTGCCCCGCCCCTGTACTCCCGTCAGGTCAAGCAGGGCGGAGCGGCACCCTTGCCGAGCTCCTGCAAGGTCGAGCTCGGCGGTGGGGTCATGGCAGAGCGTGGCTCCCGGCTATTCAGCAGGCACTGTTTGGTCCGGTGATCACGCCGCCCTCCTTTCTGTGCACTCCCATGGGCCCCTGCCCCGGGCTTCCGGAAGGTCAAGCGGGACGGTGCGGCGCGGTCATGGGTCTGTTTTCTCCTCGGGCTCTGCGGTCGTCGACTGTGTTTCTCCCTGCGGGAAGGCGAGTCTGGAACGACTGGATCAGAGCCCAGCGAGTTGGCACGCTCGGGTCTCGGACCCTGGTTCCAATGTGGCTGCGGAAGAGGGGTGGGACGTTGAGTCGGCCGACCAACGCTCCTATCACTCTCTGTCTGTGGACTCTTCCGGTGAGGAAACGTTTGGCGCGGCTGCGGTTCGGCCTTTTCAGGTGTGCAGTCCCAGTGTTCTGCCGCGCGGACTTCGTTCTTCTCCTACGCGTGCACACGCCCTGCAACGGGCTTTTGCCATGTGGCGTCGGCAAGTTCACTACAGCGCTATTCTGTGGGTGGTGCGGGACGGATATAAAATTCCGTTCACGACTCCTCCGCGTCTGTCACGTGAGCCTCTTGCTTTTCCTTAACCCTTTCACCCTGAGAAGGTAAAGGTGTTGGAAGAGGAGGTCGCTTCTCTGCTGGTCAAGCAGGTTGTTCAGGAGGTGTCTCTTGCTTCTCCGGGGTTTTACTCCAGAATTTTCGCTGTTGCGAAACATTCTGGTGGGTTTCGCCCGGTTCTAGACCTCTCGCGGTTGAACAAGTCTGTTCGTGAGATGCCTTTAAAGATGGAGTCTTCCAGGTCGGTGCGTGATGCAATTCGCCCCGGCGATTGTGCCACGTCATTGGACCTGCAGGATGCGTACTTCCATGTCACGATGCATTCAGACATGTGGAAGTATCTGCGCTTCGTCTGGGGAGACAGGGTTTTCCAATTCGTTTCCCTTCCTTTTGGTCTGTCTACTGCCCCTTTCATTTTCACCAAGGTCACCAAACAGTTGGCGATGTTGGTGAGAGGCAGGGGAGTGCGTTTGCGGATGTACCTGGACGATTGGTTGGTTTTACATTGTTCGTCTCGGCAATGTGCCCAGGACACGGAAACGGTGGTCCAACTTGCACAGAGCCTTGGTTTCAACTTCTCGTTGAAGAAGTCTGACTTCCTTCCGTCAACTTCATTCCAGTACCTCGGCATGCAGTTCGACACTCTCGCCTTCTCTGTCCGTCCGTCCGTGGACAGGTTGCGATCGTTGTCAGACCTACTCTCTCACTTACGTGGGGTGGAGAGCGCTCCCTATCGTACTCTTCTCTCCTTGCTTGGCAAGATGGAGTCGATGGCTACCCTGTTGCCTTTGGCATGGGTCGCCAAGCGACCCCTTCAGAGGCAGCTTGCCAGGCGGGTCTCCGACTGCTCCGTTTTTGATCAGATGGTGGTTCTGGGGGACTGGTTCCGGGAAGCCACTTTGCGTTGGATGGACGTGACGTGGCTCCATTCTTCGGTCCCTATCCGTCCCCGGGGTCCTATCGCCTATCTGTTCACAGACGCTTCGAGGGCGGGTTGGGTTGGGCACACAGACACGGACTCGGTGTCCGGTCTTTGGTCTGAGAGCGAGTCGCGGCTGCACATTAACTTTCTGGAGATGGAAGCAGTTTTTCTCTCTCTCCAGGGGTTACTGTCAGTCTTGAGGAATCGGCGCGTAACAGTCTCAGGTGACAATGTCACATGCCTGAGTTATCTCAGGCATCAAGGAGGCACAGTCTCTACGACGCTGTCTCTTAAAGCTGAGGAGATTCTGGTTTGGGCTGATTCCCATGGCATTTCCATTTCCACGGAGTTCATTCCTGGAAAGTTGAATGTGCTGGCGGATCACCTAAGCCGGAGGAATCAGGTTCTGCCTACAGAGTGGACTGTAGCGCTTCAGGCTCTAGAGCAGGTGTGGCTTTGCTGGGGCAAGCCGATGGTGGATCTGTTTGCCACCCGGTTCAACACGCGTTTGCCGTGTTACTTCTCCCCTATGCATGATCCACAGGCTCTCGGGCGGGATGCCTTTGCTAGGTCGTGGTCGGGCATGGAAGTCAACGCTTTCCCTTCCACATGACTTCTTCCGCGGGTGTTGGCCAAGGTCGCCCTGGACCATCCTCGCATGATCCTGGTCGCGCCTTTCTGGCCTGGAGCTTCCTAGTTCCCTGATCTGCTGGCTCTGGCCGATGGGGAGCGCATCGAGCTTCATCTCTCTGCGTGCACTCTCGTGCAACCTCGTTCGGGAATTGGCCATCCGAATGTTCACTTGTTGAACCTTTCTGCTTGGCTTCTTTCCGACACAGGTTCACCTGGCTAGTTCCTGTTTTCGTTTGTTTGCACGTCGTCAGGTCTTTCCTCATCTGTGGGATGGGTTTTCTGCTTCTCCGTTTTCTAGGTCAGTTCGTATCACTGAAATCTTGTGTTTTCCAGCGTCTCTCTAGGTGCTGTCCGGTGCGTGCACTCTACTGTTCCCTGCCTCGAACTCCGTCCCATCGTCATCGGACATGGAGACTGTTTCTGGCTCTTTCACGTAGTCACGCCGAGGTGTCTATACGTCCTGTCTTGCTGGATACGCGTTTTGTTCACGGATGCGTACAAGAATGAGTTGTTGATCCTTCTGCTGGTGCCTCTCGGACTCATGAACTCCGCAAGGTTGCCACCTCTGTAGCGTTGCCAAGAATGTCTCTTTGGCTCACCTATGAGGGCGGCCTTCTGGTGCAGTGACTGTGTTTCACACACCTTTATGCGTGATGTTCGAGTTCGTCGTGTCAACGACACCTTTGGCATCAACAAGGTGGTTGTTGCGGGTTCGTGTTTGAGGGTGAGTGGTTTTTCTGTTTGGTCAGGTGTTTATGCACAACCCACCTCCCATTGCTGGGCAATCATATCACTGGTTTGTCTACTGGTCAGTATGGAGGGAAAACTTGAAGAAATTTAAGGGGGGACACGGCCTGCAGAATTTCATGAAAAATTTTCAGAAATTGAGTTTCGTGTTAAGCGCGGATTTGGAATCTACAACATCTCCGCTACACGTGTGTGCGATCGATTTTGCTGGCTTAGGTTTCAAAGTATTTTAAACCAATTTGTTTTGTAAGGTACCCACCGCTAGATTTAAAAAAAAGTACTAACCAGGAAGCCAAAATGCACAGATTTGAAAGCTTAGTTTCAGCATCTTCCTTCCAAAGAACGCCACATGTTTGGTATCGCATCGAAGCTTCATTTCCCGGCTTTACGTTGCAACTGTTTCCGGTACCGAAGAATAATTACCGAAGGCACACGAAGTACAAATCGGAGGTCAGTGCAAACCAATGGAAAGCTTCGAAATAACGGCCTGTCTCTCAGCTAGGCTCTGATTGGCCGCTTGTGTGCGTGATCACAGCGTGATCAGGCGGAAGTGGCTGGCGGAAACGGCCGAACCGTACTTCGACTGGCGGAAGTGGTAGGCGGAAACGGCCGAACCGTACTTCGGCTGTTTCCGGCCTGAACGTCGGCCGCCGAAGCAAACATCGGTTCTTTCCGAAGTGTGCTTACAGCGCGCGACTATCTCGATCGAGACAATTCCACGGAAGATGCAGAAATGGACGGAAAAAGCAAGCCCAGAAAAGAAATTAAGTCGTGTCAACAGCCTCTGGAGGTTGTGATACAACAGCGATCGCGTTCTCATCTACAGACACGGCACTGAACGAAGCTGTTATCACGGCGGAAGTTGCCGTGATTACGCGATTCTTACAGAAAACGGGAATGTTTTGCTACAGGTGATGCTTTTCACCTAATTATCCTGATATTTTGAATTAAGATAATAAGTTGAAAGTTTGCTACAATGATAACAAATAAACGACACATTCAATGAGTTATGTTATTAAATTGTATCTGTTATGGTTCAGTTGTAGTTAACGTTTAATCTTTCTCAAACTTTAAAGTAAATTTTCTCATAATGTGGTTTTTATTTCTACGGTAGTGATTTTCTCCCCAAAAATAAAGTCACTTAGGATTGAGATAGCTTTCTGAAATTTTGTGTGTATATTTCTGAATGAATATTGCATGCAATAAGAGCATTCAGAAAGATGTAGCTGAATTTGCTTAATTTTTGTAAAAATGTAATCATGTTATGCCGGGAGCACTTTTTTTGGTTACTTGTTCTAAATTCCACTAAAATTATTTATAAGTGTTAGAAATCCACTTATTATATCTTATTGCGTAATATAGACCTTCTTCTTTGTTTACAATCATTGCTGATCATAAAAAGGTTATTCATTAAAATTTCACGGAGGGGAGAAAATTTGTATGTTTATTTTTCAGTCATTTTGCTATAACACATGAACAACTAAGTCTTCAGCAATAAAATTTTGTTTGAATATGCCTTCCAGTGTGTTTGTATTCTGTATAAAATTTCATTAGCATAGCTTTCATATTTGCTGAGTTATGATTTATTTTCTATTAATCCGTTTTTGTACGCCATGTCCCCCCTTAAACTAATTTCTATGTTTTCCTGACATACTTACCAGTAGACAAATTACTGTCCCACCCACCTCCCCGTTTGTGCATTTGCTCGGGTTATCTCAGCGGTGTCAAGAGAACGGGTGTCTGCCTGCTGGGTGCTTATATAGCCAAGAGCGATCACGTGACATGGGGAGTTACCTCCCCTTTGCTGACGTGCTTCCTGCCTATGTCTAAAGCAATCGGATTGGCGGGGCAGGCAGTCACGTGTGGGTAGGAATTTTGCAAATTCTTTTTTCGAGGTCAAAAGGTCATATATCACTGGTTTGTCTACTGGTAAGTATGTCAGGAAAACAGAAATTAGTTTAAATTTCTTCAAATGTTAAAGGAAGTGGAGTATTAATGAATTCTAGCATTATCCCTGAAATGATTCACCTGTTAAGGCAGATTCCCTTCCTGTTCTTGTGTGCTGTTTTTCTGTCTCTACCCTCTGTCAGTCCCAGAGAAGTTGTTTGTTCATTATGAAATACTATGAAGTATGCCATATCACCTGCAATGAAGGATGTGTTCATTGCTCAGTGTTGTATCGTGTGTTACAGACAATAGAGTCCAGACTGAAGGTGACACTGCCAGACAACCTGACAGACGCCCTGAAGGATGGTGTGGTGCTGTGTCACCTTGCCAACCAGATCCGGCCACGCTCAGTGGTCAGCGTGCATGTTCCCTCACCTGCAGTGGTCAGTAGTCAATCAAGGAAGTTTTCTGTTTGGTCAAATGTGTCATTGTGTTGCAGTGTGTGGAGGAAGCTATGCTTGCCTAGCTTTTTTGCATTTAAAGCATTCATAGAGGTGAGATTGTGAATATTTTGTGGCAAGGAAGTGAGATGCTAAAAAGGTTTGCTTTCAAATCATGAGTTGAAACATTCCATCATAAAGTACGTATCATATGGCTTAGTGCTGTTTATAACCACCTATTTGTTTCCTACACTCATTACTTTTAAAAAACTAAATACATTATGTGTTTTGCTTTGTGGTGTCTCTTTTTGTTTCCATTGTGGTATATCATTGTGTAGAATCTTTCATTTGAATTGCATATGGAATTTTACTTTGGGTTGGATGCTCATTTGTTTGAAATTACCTTTCAACCTAAAGGCCTTATCACATTGCTCTATGTGTTTAGAATGACTTGCGTAAGTTTGGCAGCTAATGCAGTTGCAGTGATTTGTTGCATTTGTTGTCTGAAGGGTCATTTTTTGCTATATTCATTTCTGCAGCCCAAGCTCAACATGGCCAAGTGCAGAAGAAATGTGGAAAACTTTTTGGACGCTTGCAGGAAAATTGGTGTGAATCAAGTAAGTATTTCACTGTCTCCTTCATTCTGATTCCTTTTTCTTTCCCCTGATTTTCCCCCCACAAATGTTGTTTCCATTTTTGGCTTGGTTGAAGAAGGATGTATTCATTCTTCAGCTGGCTTGATACTCTTTTTTTGAAAATTAATTTGGCAATTAGTTTACTTTTTACTTCTGCCAGTCTGTGTACCTCTGTTGGAAGAATTGTCTTGACTCTATTTCTCTTTGAATCTCAGCATTTACTTTTGTCTTTGAAGTAGCTGAATAACTGTATATGTTTGGCTTTCCACAAGTAATCCTTTTTTGTGTTCATGCTCAATGCTGTTTTCAGGCAAAGCTTTTGCATTTGCACGTGCCTTTGTTTGAAGGTTGTCAGACGAAAGGCAGGTGATCATCTGCTGCATAGTGAATCAGCAGAAATAGTCATTCCACTGCAAGTTTCATGTCACTCCTGAAGCATGCCTAGCTCTTAGTGTTTCTCATGATGGAGGCACTGGAGCTAGTATTAAGAGTTCAGGCACCTGCTAGCTTTTATATTTACTTTTGCATTCATTTTGATATTATTCAAGTGATAGATGGGTCAACTGGTGCTATCTAGGAATGTTTACTCTTCACAGTGTCCATATGGTTGGCTGAGTTGAGAATGAAATATGTTTGAACCTCATTGGTGATGTATCTACCAGTGAATCCACCATATAAAGATAACTAGCCTTCATAGGTACTTCGTTATACTTTTAATGTACTTGCCAGCAAGGTCACCAAACAAGTAGTCTTACTAGACAGGGTATTGATAGTAGATTTGGACAGAAAACGTCCAAGTCCAAGCTTCGAATGTTGTGAAAATTGAATTCTCAAGTTGGATGCAGGTTTATTTTAGTGACTGTATGGCAATGTTACCACATCCTGATAAACTCTTTGAAGAAACGGTCAGCCAACACGATATGGAGACATGCTCTACCAAGACAGCTGTCTGCATTTTCCAGAGACTTAACTATTGCCATGCTTCCTTTTGGTTGTGTTGGCAGGGTTCCATGAGTATAGTTTGTCAGTGGGTTTTTTAGTTCCTTTTCAATTTATACTTTAAGTGGTATCATTTAGAATGTGTGGACTGGGCACTCATAGGATCTTGTATTAGGGACAGAAAAATGATCCATTGGTTGTTGTAAAAAAAGAGTGTAAGTTCTGTTGAAGTCCCATGGTGTATTCTGTCCTCTTGTTAAGTTATTTCTGCTCCTGTTCTATGTGTGACTTAGTTGGGAGAAGATTTAAGTTGTGTTGTGGTTTGTCTTTTCCTTGTTACCTTAGTTAGTTTTAACTTCAATATGAAAAGAATCCTGCCTTAATACTTTGGTCCTGAGTGTTTGTTATGTGTGTGTCAAAATATACATGGTGGTGATAATGTCTGACAACTGAACAGTTTCATGTTTTCTGCCTTCCCCTATAGCAAAATCAGGATAAACTGTGTACCCTCCATAGAAATAGTGGTTCATTGTTGACCCAGAAAGATGAGATGATTGATGTCGGCCTCTGAATGATTATGAAAGACTTTTATGCTTGTCTCAGAGTAGGTGACTGCTATTACTTCGGTGGGCACACTTTCTCATGCATTAGTTAGTTGCATCTTTTAATCACATGAACTAGTATTACCATGGGATCCAGTACTTTGATGGCAGTGATGAAGCCCTTTCAGTTAGGGCTTGTTTTGGTGTGTGTTTGAGTTTTTAATTATTAAAAAACACAAAAACAACTCTGCATATTGAGCAGCAGGGGGTTTAGAAAAAATTTAATGTGGATTGTTTTATTTACTGGAGATGTCTATATAACATATCCTTTATTGTGTATAGAATATAGAACCATGCTGTAGCTTTATTTCTAGGTATTTACATGGCCAGTCTCCCATTCCTAATTTCCACATTAGTTGAAGCGATTAACTGATGTCCATTTGCAGATTTGCTAGGCCATGCATGTACCATTGTACCCAAAACTCTAGATAGCATTGAAGCATTCTTGATGCTTTATTTGACTGCAAATGTGGCACCCAAAGAACTGTAGAGGGAGAGAGGCCCTGTGTTTGTTGTGTTGGTCCTTCATTTTTTAGTTTCCCCCAGCCAGTGCCGCATTTTGCTGTCCCCTCTTCATTTGCATCCCACAATGCCTCAGCATGCAGCTGCCTGGCTGGTGCTTGCACAGTTTTAGCTCCCTAGGGGCTGTCCTGCCTGGTGGCCCCTATACTGCACAGAGAGATCTTGCAAAGCCAGGAGTTCTTGTTTCTCAGTAACTGTTCATTTAAAATACTGGCTGCATTTGACTTTCAAACACCTTTTCTTTCTTCACAGTGGAAATGAGAGAAATGGTATACTGCTTGGCAGTTAAATTATTTTCCTCTAACTGCAATCATTCAGTTCTGATCATATGATGTTTTCAGTGAAAAATGCCAAGTTTGAGAAATGTTAACCTTGAATGTCTGTAATGGTTAACTACTCACTGGTTTTATTCTGTAAACAGTTCAGGGTTCCCAGTCACATGTTGATTCATCCATAAAGTCCACTTCCCCTTCATAATGTGCTGACACTTCTAAGCTAACTGGTTTCTAAACTGCACTGACTGATGTCCACTGTTTCTCAGAAACCTTGCTTTCATCAGCCCAGATGGAATGAAGGTGTAGCTGAGACATAGCTTTGAAAAATCATGTGGCTGGTAGTTCCCTGTTTGTTTCCTTGTTGGCAGAATTTGACTTGAGATGGCAGACTTCCAACTTTGCTAATCTCCTCTTTTCAGGACCATCTCTGTGCATGTGATGACATAGTGGAGGCCTTGAGACCCATACGCGTGGCTAAAACTGTGCAACAATTAGTCCGCTTTCGAAGACTAACCCAAAAAGACTACTACGTGACATACTTTTGCATCAGCCTTTTCACTCTGGTCCTTGTGATGGCTCTGTTTTTCCCGAGGTGGCTGGAGAGCACCTGAGGAGTTTCATGGACAGTTTTGAAACTTCTTTGGCATGGAGACAAGCAGAAAAGCTTGATTTTGTGTTTCAGTTTGATTCCCCTCGGCAATTTTATCATTTCCACCTACTCCAGCAGAATGTTTTTTTGTTCTGAATCCTTGAGTGTTTGGTTGATTTCACAGATAACTAATTTGTTTGAGTTTTTCTCAGATTGCTCATCAAGTTCTTTCCTATCACATGGAATGCAAATGTGATGTAAGGGTGCATGGTTTTTACCCTTAGTGACAAGCTGCTTGCTGCTACTAACCCAGTGTTTCATACTTGCCTGCCCTGAGCGCGCATCCAGAATGGCGAGTTATTTTAACCTCGATTTATCTCTCAACTCAGACGATTCCAACTGTCTGTTCCTCTCTCCCTTGGCTGGAAACCAGTATATATAGCAAAGCGCAACCTAGGATCCTCTGACGAGCGTACCTTATCTAACCGATCAAGATAATCCAGGGTTAGGGGATAGATCGAGTGTTAAAAAGATAAATCGCCGTTCTGGATATGGGCCCTGATTATTTGCTCAACTGGTTTGTTATTACAGGTGACTTTATAAAATCTTCATTTTAGTTTCTTTTCTTTACTTCTTTCATTTTAGTTCATTTTACATCACTTATTGCTTGGTTATGAACAAATATTTTACTAAGTTTTATTGCTTATTATTTTCATAATTTTTGCTGCTGTTATATGTTAGTTGTAATTGTTTGCAGAACTCTTTTTTTTTTAAGTAGAAGTATTGCCTTTTCAATTTCGTAAGTTATTGAGATTTTTTCTATAGTTCTAAGTGCTAACTCAAGGTGTTCATATTTTATGCATTCTGGTGTGTTCACTGGAAAAGCTCTTTGTGATGTTAAGTGTGAAAGTCATTTTAAGGAGGGAGGTTATCACACTGCATCTACCGCTACAAACACAGGTGTCATCTAGATAGTGTTGTTACAGGTGCTTTTCGATCCTACCCATCACCTCTGCCATGAAGTTGCACCCATTCTATGCTGCATAGAACAGCATTGCTGGAAATGCAGTCAGTAATTTGTGGCAGTTGTTTCCATCCAGGGACACCAAAAGACCTTGCCTCTAGCCTCATTTGGATTTTGCCTTTCGTCAGTGATTAGTTGCATACTGCCAGCTAGTTGCCAGTCACCACATCTGAGGCCAGATAGGCTGCATTGACATTATACTCTATGTGGCCATGGCAAGGATCAGAACACTTCCCTTCAGCAGGAAATAGTTTATTGTTGATATCTGAAGACCTCCAGTGTGTAGCCATCAAGAAGATTTCACATAGCAAACACTTTTGCACTTGCTGTATTTTGTTTCATGAACTCTCTTGGTTGCAGTTTTATTTTCATTAAGTTTTTATGCTTTTGAAGAGATACTCACTCTCGTCAAACCCTTGCCTAAATGTTCGTGTTCATGTGATGTAATTTTCTTTTCCCCCTTATTGTGCACCTTTTATTGTGCACATTTGAATAGTCACATGAAATCTGTACGTTTCTTGAACAATCCATGTTGATTAATGATTTTATTGTTCTCACACACATTATTTATTGTTGCAATGTATTTATGCAAGTTGTTTGTAGGGGTGTCTGTATTTGATGTAATAAGTATTTTCTGATAATGTTTTGCACCTCTTTTCTTTTTAAATTCTTTTTCTTTCTCTCTTTTTTTAATGTATATTTAGGATAGGAGAGTCATAAACAGCTATGTAAATCTTAACATGTAAACACTGTTCTTGTAGCAAAACTTGTAGAAAGAGAATGACATTTTGAATTTCATGTTAATGGAGTGATCTGATGTTTAACATGGTAGGATCTTCTGGAGTGCTGAAAAAAAGCTTTTGAAATTATGAGAGTGCCATATAATTTTAATTGGATCCACCTTGATTTTGACATTTCCATGTTGAAGAAATAATGGCATTAAAAAGATAAAAAGTAAAAAATGAAAAGCTCCCAACTTCAGGATGTTTTTAGAAACTTTAAAACATGGATTTATGTTCTTTTGGGAAACAAACTGATTCTCAGATAGAGCCTCCATTGGACAATATTTGTGGGTGTAATCAGCCGTTTCACTGCACAACTTTACAGGACAGTCCTATCATAGAGTTCTTATACTGTAATGAAATAAGTGGAACTTGGTTCCACGCTCTGTCAGTAGACCTTTGTTTTATGAAAGAGCCTCTTTAGACATTGGTTGAACTCCCATTTTAGCTAGACTGAGCCGTCATGTGTAATTTGTGAAGATGTATACATGTGCTGCACTGTAGTGATTATTTGTCAAATGGAATGTAGATTGGTTCTCTTTCTGCTTATCTGACTAAGAAGATTCAGTGATACTGATGCAAGCTTTTGCTTGTAGTTTAGGCAGTGGAGATTGCCAAATTGTAGGAAGATGTGCTATAGAATTCATAATCAAGAATTAGGTGTTGGATGAATGAAAAAATATTGGTTTGACTGCATAGTTATTTATGGAGATGAGAGTTTAAATTCAGTCCTTTGAGTCCAGTATTCCAAGTGTGGTGTGCAGTATAGTGAGTTGGCTTCTACATTAATTGAGTAAGTACTGACAAAAGTGCTTGCCAGCTTGTGTATTTGGCTTCCCTCTGATGCTTATGACTCTTTAAGAACTGCCAAGACACTAATCTTTTCACCCCAGATGGCTGCAAAGGTCTTTCAGCAGTCAGGCCACCAAGTTGCGTTGCTTGATGTAATACAAATAGCATGATTAGGAGAGCCCCCAAATCCAAGCATGCAGCCCTCTTCCTGTGGTACATTGGGTACTGTAGTGTGCTGTCAAATTGAAGAGATACTTCATTTTCTTTGCATGGGTAAAATATGAATTCTACACATCATGTTTAGACAGGGTTAATCAAAACAAGAGGATGTCTTTGAAATATCATCATAATTGTAATATTCTTGCCAGAGATGAGTTAACAGTGAAAGAGCCAAAAGAGTGATTTTTGGTATGTGTGTTTTTCCCTCTGTCATGATGTATTTCATTGTACTTGCCTCTACATTGTTGCTCCACAGCCATGTGCCAATCATAGTCATCACAACCAAAATATGCATTTAACCCTCTGTGATATAATTTTAAGCATGTTGCACACTATCTCATCTGAACTTTGCTTAAAGGAACCAAATGCAGTAGAAGAATGTGAAATTGAAACAGTAATGGAATATCCAGTTCTGATTCAACATTGTTTTTGCCCTATTGATTTAATGAATATGTCTTTGTTGAAACCTATTTTTGGAAAAGGTCTATTGTTAATAACAGTGACCAGTGTGCAGGCTTGTTGATAAATGTTGACTTTAGTCAAGCTGCATGCTGGATGTTGTAAGTAATGGTTAGGATGCCAACCTTAAGGCCTGGGCATCAGCTGTACAAACCTGCCACGTGCCTCTAAATGTTCATACTGCTAAGTCATTCTCATGTCCAGGAAATAATTTCCCTTGATATCAGTGGGTCCTCTCATTGTCTGCATAGAATAGGAAAAAACCCATAAACTCCTACATAAAAAAGTGTGAGTATCGCTTACTGATTTCCATGAAAAGGAAAGTTGTTGCCATAAGCTGAAGTTTACATACTTGGTATTACTCATTTGCCACAATCCGACATTTTCTGTTAAAAAATGCATGTGGTTGGGAATTTAGCCCACATTTTTTTCCCTACCTCAGTAACTACAAAATTAATAGGTTATGCCTGTAAATCTGAAACATTTTAGTCTTTTGATAATCAGAAGTCACATACTTGTTATGTCCCTCTTTGTTAAAGTTGTACTTTGTTGAAAGTTTTTTTCATTATCTACTTTAGTGTTAAAGAGACATGAATTTTATTGGCAAGAACAATCAACTCATCTAGATTTTGTACATTTCTCCCATTGGTTGTTGCTAATATCTCATGTAAAGTCAATAAAAAAGTGGAACGTGCTGAATGCGTTAGGTTCTATGCTGCATTGAACATGTTTTGTCTCTAGATTTATTTGTATGAAGCAGTTCCTTGAACAGCTGTAGATGAACAAGCTAGAACGATATGCTGCATCTCTTAATTAAGCAGCAAAAGATCACAGCACGAAGTGGTGAAATTGTCCAGGGAAAATCTCCACCCAAGGCATAAAAGGAAGGGGTGTTGGAAGGGTGGGCACCCACCTGAATGGCAGATGCTGATTCTCTCCTGCTGGGACTATGAAGCAGGGAGCTACTTGCTGCTTCATTGTGATGACATGGGGCTTCTTCTTCCAGTCAGTGGACAAATGTGTGAGAGGACTGAGTAGTGTGTAGCTGCTTTGTAACTCAAATCCCTGCACCTCTGTTTGCCCTGTCTGTGCTGATGCTTGAATTCTTCTTGATCTCACCACAGCATAATACTTCTCATGCAGCTGCCCGTTTCTCTGGCAGCATGGTTTGCTAGACTGAAACTAGAGCTATTGCAGTTGTTCTTTGCTAAGGCACCTCTGTTTTTCTTCTCCAGGAACAGATCTGCGCGGCCCACGACCTTCTGGACGAGAAAGGTGTGTCTAGAGTTGCCATCACAGTGGCGGCTCTGGTTGCCATAGGAACCAACCCCAAGCAGTCTGCTGTATGACAATTGCCCGAGCTGCTGGGTGGCATTGCCTGTCTCTCCATTCTTCTCCTGTTGTTCGTCACCGCGTCGGAACACATGGGAATCCCAGTGTCTTCGTTCATGTAGTCAGTCAAAAAATAGCACTGAGCTGCAAGCAAACAACTGGGGCTAAACCACTCAAGTTTTGTAAGGCCTTTTTTTGTGTAGACATTACAGTCTGATATGTTAAAAACTAATTTATCAGTACAAAGACAAAGGGTGATTATGCTAAACAACACAGAATGGGGGGTATCAAGTACTCTGATGGCTTATTTTAGTGAAATTGTTTTTGGTTTTAGCAGTTTGCTATTCTGGTAATTTATTCACTGAACTTCACTTGAAGGATTAAAAAAAAACACCAAATCAATTCATTGTATTTAATTAGTTTTCAAATTTTCAGTAACAAAGTTTCGTGCTGTTTTGGGGAGGGGTGATGGCTAAGGGTACATTGCCAGATGGATAATATTTGTTCTCTCATGGAAAACTAGAAGCACTTGTTATTTTGATTTTGACCATTTTTACTTTTTTGTGGTTTTTGACTCTACCACAAACATTCACATGATTTTTTAGTGCTGCTGTTAGGACTGCTGTGATGAAAAGTATGCTTGCAGTTTGGTAGGCAGAGCCCCTCATACTCAGATGGAATGGGCCTGCATTTAGGGTTCTGGTGAGGTGAACTCCCTTCCCTGTGTCTAGACTTACATTCGTGTACATTGGAATCTCTTTGTTTTGGCACCCGATGTCAGTTGTACATATTTTCTTTTCCCACCACTTGTAGGTTTTTCTTATTTTGCAGAAATCCAGACCAAAAGTTGAGTACTCGTTAGATCTGCTTCCTAATAGAATGAATGATTGATATACTTTTGTTCACTCAGTTTACAGTCTCTTTTGTACTTCTGTTGCCTTGAACTTGTGTTACACCATCTTCTATTTGATTATGTGTCACAGTGATTGGCTTCTGTCTGTAGATCTCATGAAGCTGTGTAGTTGGACTGACTACTTTGTACATAGGTTCTCCTCACCAGAATCCAGGATACAACAAGTGGCACTGGAAGTCATTGTACAGTCAGGCTCAGTTTTGTAAGAGATTGTACAGATGCTTTTATTACTTTGTCTATCAGAGAATGTATTGATAAGTGCAATATTTATAAGGAATTGGTTGTTCTTTTCAGAGATCTTTTTTTGTATGTGCCACATGTGTGCACCCACAATTGTTTAATTAATTTATGTCGCCATCACACAGCCCCCTTTCTGTTCAGCAAGTGCATCAGCACAATGGTGGAGTCTGGTGTAGTTATACAGAACTGCGCTGGACAAACTCACAGGTGTCTCATGGCCTGTCTGCACTGGGCCAGAAGATTTGTTAACCTTTTTTTACCTCACCAACTTATCTTGCACACGATGCTTCAATGGAGTTCGGAATTTTTTTCTCCATCTTTTTTCCCCCTGAAGTTCTTCTTTAATTGATCTGACACCACCACAGTCGCAGAGTGCCTGGAGAGGCACACTGTTTGAGATGACTGGGCGAGTGGAGGGAACTTGGCAGCAGAGGAAGAGGAACGCATTGATCTGGGTGACTTTCTCTATGGAGATGCAGGGACACAAAGCAATCAAGAATCTTGCCAACCCAGCAGCCGAAATATGATGGCCATCCTGAAGTCATTGTCTTCAGGAGGCAGGCTGCGAACCAAAGTCTGCGGTACCAGACCATTGTCTTGGCCGCTGAACTCATTGTCTCACTAGCTCATCTACTCTGGCATGGCATTTACTTTGGGTCTGGAAGTGGCAAGCACATTAGTGCTCACAAACACTCCTCAGCAAGATCCAGACCATTCACTCATCTTACATGAATCTTTAGACATCCATCTGTTTGAATCAAGTCATGTAGTGTAACTAGAGGGCCAGGAATCTGATGGCTCCTCATAGCATGGTCTCAGCATTACTGTGTGGATCCTTTGTCCCTCCGAGTTGGAACATGCACAACTTGGATGACTCATCCAGGTTGCCTTATAAGCTTCGTGCGGAAGTAGTGGAGAATCGTCCCCGTTTTTGTGGCACTTAGTGGAATGCCAAGTAAGTTATGAGTCCCAGGTGTGTGATACTGCTCATTCTAGAGTGAAGTTAGCATTGACCATTATCCATCTTGGAGGAGACCCCTGATTTGTCCTGTCATCTTAACCACCTGGTTCGAGACCAAATCGTTTTGCATTGTGTCTTCCTGCTGCTGCCATGCCCTGTATCTGCTTGTATTTGCATACATTATCAACCTGTGTGTATCTCTAATTCCCTCGAAGTACCATGCTGTTGAAGACTTCATCCTGATCATAGGCTGTGTACATGAAAAGCCATCTATTTGCCCCTACATCAGACCAGTCTCACTAGTTGGCTTTTTACGGATGTGTTATTGGGCAACCTGTACACCGGATCTGTTGATTCTGTCATTGAAGAAGTTTTTACCCGAGAGATAGCATTTTTGTATGTATTATGTACAGTACATGAAACAGTTTACATCTGTCAACCACATCTAGGCTTGTTTTGATTCATTGTCCCTGACATTGTTTATTGTCATATCATCTAATGGACTAACCATATCACGAGTGTGTGCCACTGTTTGTTTTCTGTACTTATGGACTTGTGAGATTGATTACACAATTGTTCTCAAAGACAATGTTTATGTTGCTGTATTTGCTCCTTGTGCCTTTTTTTCGTTTGAATTGACAAGAAGCAATCAAAAACAGCTTGTCTGCTGCCTACTCCTAAAGACTTTGGTCGCGTAATGCTTACCTGTTTGGGAAGTGCAGATGGTGTTGGCCTTGTCAATAAGGGAAAGACCATCTACTTATGAATGTCCTTTTAAAATGGTGTTGATTAGCCATCATGATGCAAAACTTGTATCAAAGAGCACACAGAGAAGATAGTTATGGCTACTACTATGTCTCTAGGGAAACCATGGCTTTGTATCATTATCTAGTTTTTTAAATTATAATTTTTATTTTGTTTCTTTCTTTCCCATCTTACAAGTAAATATGGTGCTCTGGCTCCACTGCAGTGTAAACTTAGATTTTTCCTTTGCTTCCATGATCTTTTCTGTATTGATTTCTGTTAAGTCTTAGATTTTAATTTTTGGGGGGAGTTTTTTTTTTTCTTCCTTCCCATGCCTGTAGATGGTAACACGCTTTACTTTGGGATTGTATGTGAACAGTTTAGGTGGACTTGCTCACTGCCACTGTACATCTTGTACTCCATCAGTGTACATTGCCTTGTAATAAATCATGGCAGGTAGTCAGGGATGATGTCTACATTTGTGGTAGTCTTTGTGATGAGGTTGCACA
>JAWQFJ010001648.1:2500-54218 GCA_034096865.1 Theodoxus fluviatilis
TCTTGATATTGTTAATCTGGATTCTTTCTGCTCTTGATAATTTTATGTATATTTCTTGTTCACTTTGCTTGGAGCTCCATTGTAGTAATAATCTTTAGTGTAAGGACTTGTGGAAAAGTGCAGTGTCAGGGATCAATAGGGAGTTGAAGACAATTTTGATGCATCAAATGATATCTGTCTAGAATTCAGACTGATGATGTCTTTCATTTTCAGGCAATGATGAACAAGTGGTGGTTCATGATCTTGCCACGTGAGTATTTTTGGCGGGGTTATTGTTTTTTGAGAACTTTCAAGTTTAGGCATATGTGCCAACACAGTTTGGTACAACACATCTGATTGGCTGATAGGCTGCATCTGCTGTGTGTGGTGGAGATTGGTGTTTGTGTGAAGTATAGCAAATTTTGCACTAACTCTTAAGATGCTGTATTGCGCATTACTGGTCAATTCTGCTCAATCCTGTACCGCCCATAGCCACCCACCCCACGTGGCTGTTACTTGACTGATTTTTTCTACAAATTACATAATCCTTACATTCCCCAGACCTGTAAGGATTATGCAATTTGTAGAAAAAAATCAGTCAAGTAACAGCCACGTGGGGTGGGCGGCTATGGGTGGTACAGGATTGAGCAGGGTGGGTGGTAATGGGCGGTACAGGATGTTAAGAGTTAAGTGCAGCAAATTTAGGTTAAAATGTGCAGCAGCTGTTTTGACGAGCAAATGATCACCTTTGTGTTTACCAAAGAATCTAGACAAACTGACTGAAGAGTGCACTGGTTGACTGTATGCTGCCTAGATTGGAAAGCCTCTCTGGAGTTCTTCCTGCTCCCTCTCGGCAATGTAAATGTTCTTTCATTTGTATAAGTACTATTGTTGATGTTATTTACTCTTTCATGGTATGATCCTGTAAATACTGTGTTTAGTCTTCTATAGTATTGTGATATATTGGTGACTCGAGTCAATGTACCTTTATTGTGTAGCTGCTGAATGATTCGTGATGGATAAGTTACAGGTTTCCATTTTCCCTGGCAATATGTCAGGACTCGTTAAAATTAGGAAGTGGAAAATGGAACTTGATCACATAGACCTGTATAGATTGCAATGTCTGTTGAGATGGGTCTGCTGTGAATGCTGTGAGATCATGATGCAGCTATGGTTTCCATTTAACAGTGGGGACCTCCTGGATGTTTTTCAACACGATGATGCTGTGTACGGTCTGTCCACTGACCCTGTCAATCCCAACATCTTTGCCAGTGCATGTGATGATGGAAGAATATTGGTCTATGACATCAGGGAAACAAATTCAGGTAAGTAAGGAGTGAAACCAATCTCATGGCTATTGCAATGAATCCAGATGTTGTTGAATAACAAATGTCTCTCTAAATATTGTTAATTTAACTCTCAAGATTTTGTACCACCCATTACTGCCCACCCTGCTCAATCCTGTATCACCCAAAGCCGCCCACCCCACGTGGCTGTTACTTGAGTGATTTTTTCTACTAATTCAGTAATTGCATAATCCTGACAGAACTGGGAAATGAAACATGTGAATGACTTACAGAACCTTAGGAGTTAAGTAACATCGACTTGATTCTAGTGCTTGTCATGAAGACTATAGGAAAAGTGCAAATTTTTTTTAAAAAGAAAAACGGCAGTGAAAATGTTGTCTGACTGTTTGGAATACTTTTTTGTCCATAAAAAACACACTTAGTGAGACTTTGTTTTTGAAGCCTATTTGTGAGCTCGCTCTTGGAGCTGAAGAGGAGGAGTAAGTCACATGACTTGGGTTTTGTGATCAATGTGTTACTAGTGTGATGCACTATGCTCCAAGAGTATGTTCAAAGTGGGACATAGTATGTAATATACCAATTATTTTGCTGTAGTCAGTATTTTCAAGTATGCACTTTAATATTTAAAATTGATATATATTCTTGATTGAAGAGCCTCACTAGACTGATTGTCGGTAGGTTTAAGTCAGTATTTCCTGGTAGCACCTCTGTACCTCCCAATTGTTACCTCCACCAAGGCGATTATGTTTTTTGATAGGTTGGTGCATGTGTATGTTAGTTTGTTCATGTACTGTCTCCTTGTCATTTTTGCTTGTGCCTGTGGCTGCTGCTGCTGCTACTGCTGCTGCTGCTGCTGCTGCTGCTGCTGATAATGATGTGGTGGTGAGGTTGGTTCACCTATGACTGTCTCTGTTTTGCATAAAACTGACTCCTTCATCTATGCTGAAGATTTTGAGATGTGTAGACTGTATCTGCTTTTTTCATCCGTCATTAATGTCATCATTGAGTAAGGTGATCATCATCATGGTCAAGGCCACCGTCCTCCCCGCATTGCAGAGCCCCTGTGCCTGGCCCAGTACAGCTCCTCCATGCACGCAGTCATGTACAACCCCGCAGAGCCCAGACTCCTGGCCTCCGCCAACGCCAAGGAAGGCGTAGGCCTGTGGGACATCAGAAAACCTAAAGTGTGAGTGTGTGGGTGTGGAGGGATGGATGTGTGTGTGTGGATGTGCGGTTTGGTTGTGTGTGTGTGTGTGTGTGGAGGGGTGGGTGTGGGGTGTGGATGGGGGTGTGTGTTTGTGTGGGGGTGTGTGTCTGTGGGTGTGGGGTGTGGATGGGTGTGTGTGTGTGTGTGTGTGGAGGGATGGGTGTGTCTGTGTGTGGATGTGGGTGTGAATGTGTGTGTGTGTGTGTGTGTGTGTGTGTGTGTGTGTGTGTGGTCTCCCTTTGTGTTTCTGTGTGTGTTTATGTGTCTGTGTGTGTTGGTGTGTTTGGGGAGGGGGTGGGGGTGGGGGGGTGTTTCTGCGTGTGTGTGTGTGTGTGTGTGTGTGTCTGTGTGTGTGTTTGGCTGTGTATGTGTGTCTGTGTGTCTGTGTCTGTGTGTATTCATGTGTGTGTGTGTGTTTGTGTGTGTGTGTGTGTTTCTATATTTGTGTGTGTGTGTGTGTGTGTCTCTTTGTGTATGTGTGTGTGTGTGTGCGTGAATGTGTGGCAGTGTCTGTGAGAGTGGGGAAATGTGTATCATGAAGTGCTTGTCTCATTTTCACCATCTTGAATCAGTCGTCTTCCTCAGTGTACAGCAGCATAAAAAAATAAACTCCAGATTTTTAGTGTAGCACATATTTGAATATATACACATTTTAATTATTCATCTTCCCAACAAAACATATCTACATCACACACAAAATCCGCTCTTATTGTGCAGTTTGTATACATACTCATTGCTTTGCAATTTTACATCTTCTCCAACCTTGCAAAGTGAAATTCTGTAGAGAGGCCCAAAGACAAGAGACAATGCAAAGCTATGCACACCTGTACCTCCCTGCCAGAAGCAGACCTGTTCATCATTCGGCAACACCAATCCAAACACCAGCTATGACAGGGCGGTTATAAACCCTTGATGTCATCCATTCCTCTCTGTTGACCATAAGATAAAAAGGAGCAGTCTGGGTGAAATTTCTGTGTGGTGGCAGGTCTCTGATCAGGTATGGTGGATCCAATGTGCATCAGTCGTGCATGAATGTGCGCATCAACCAGCGTGGGAGGCACATCCTGGCACTAAGACGCCGACTGCCACCTGTACTATATGACCTGGCACACAGCCAGCCACTGTGCGAGTTTGACCATGATGGCTACTACAATTCCTGCACCATGAAGAGCTGCTGCTTTGCTGGCGACAATGATGAGGTGAGAATAAGGCCACACCAAAAAAGGTGTATGTTTCAGGTAACACAGAAAATCCATTTGGGTGGGTAGGTAGATTGAAACTTTTTTTCTATTTATTTTTTTGTTCAGAGAACGGTTACCATTTTGTAGAGATGTATAAGTGATGTTTAGTATTCTGGAAAGTGATGATTCGTATGTTAGGAAAAAGATGTTTTGAACAGCTAAAAAAAAAAAATATATATTGATTCAAGTGAAGGATTTACAAATCTTGGGTGTGCTCTATTTATGTGTGCATGTCGGTTTTTTCCTGCCTCAAATCAAAAGAAGGTAGAGTAGGTGGCAAAATATTAGGATTGGTTGGGCAACTGGAAACAAACAGTTTTTGAGTGGTGGTGGAAGTGGGTGGGTGTTCATGAATGGGGAAAGAGACTTGTGAAAATAAGCATGACTTATTGCATTCTATGACAGGAAAACTTGCTTTTATTTTTCCAGTATGTTTTGTCTGGATCCGATGACTTCAGTCTCTACATGTGGAAGGTACCAGGCACACTGAATAAAAGTAAGTGGATTTGTGTCGTTGAAATAGTTTTGTGTCATGAAGTATGATCATTCCTTTCTTTGAGTTTGCAAGAGGACTCCTATGTAGTATATTTGTGCTGGAAAGTTATATTCATATTCATATGACAAAAGTTTAGGTGAGTTGTTTTTGTTTTCGTCTTAATTTCATTTTGGCTGTAATTTTGAGAGATATTATAGGTGATCTGATAGGAATGAGTCTATGCTCTAGTTAAGTTGTATACAGTCAGTTGCTCACAGGGCAGCATGGATCCCTCAGAGGGATCAGAGGTCATTAAACTTCTGCAGCACTTTCTAGATCCCACAGATGATTATCATACAGTTTAAATACCCATTTGGCTGTTTATAATTATTTTTGTTGATTTTTGTGATGGTCATCATCATTATCATTGTCATCATCATCATCACCACCATCATCATCATCTTTATCACCACAATCACCATCATCATCACCATCATCATCATCATCATCATCACAACCTCAACCAAAACCACCACCACCACCACCTCCACCACCACCACCACCACCACCACCACCACCACCACCACCACCACCACCACCACCACCATCACCACCAACCACCACCACCAACCACCACCACCACCACCAACCACCACCACCACCACCAACCACCACCACCACCACCACCACCACCAACCACCACAACCACACCACCAACCACAACCACACCACCAACCACCACCAACACCACACCACCACCACCAACACCACACCACCACCACCACCACCACCATACCACCACCACCACCACCATCACCATCATCACCTTCATCATCAGAGGGGTGTGAGTGTAGATGTACACGTTTGTGACTAGGTGCCAATGCTGTGTTGCCACAGGGACGCTGGTGCAAGATGTACACGTTTGTAATTAGGTGCCAATGCTGTATTGCCACAGGGACGCTGGTGCAAGATGTACACGTTTGTGACTAGGTGCCAATGCTGTGTTGCCACAGGGACGCTGGTGCAAGATGTACACGTTTGTGACTAGGTGCCAATGCTGTGTTGCCACAGGGACGCTGGTGCAAGATGTACACGTTTGTGACTAGGTGCCAATGCTGTGTTGCCACAGGGACGCTGGTGCAAGATGCACACATGGTGCTGAAGGGCCACCGCTCCATCGTCAACCAGGTGCGCTACAACTGTGACCACTCCATCATCATCTCGTCTGGCGTCGAGAAAATCATCAAGGTAGGCACTGCTGCCTTGTGCTCATAATCTGTCTCTCTCTCTCTCTCTCTACACACACACATACGCATGATCACATGCACACATGCAAGTGCACGCACACACACACACTCACACACACACGCACACACACACACACTCTCCCATGCACACATGCAAGCCCATGCACACATACGCACATGCACACACTTTTTTCTTTTTGTTAGTGTGACCATGATCTTTCCTTCTTACACTAATTTTTCCCCTCCAAATCCAAGAGCTCATCGACAAAATACTATTGAGGGTACAAAGTGTAAATTAAAGGTCATCATTTTTTTCCCTCATCCACTGGACATGCATCAACATTTACATAACTTATGCAGTCTTGGACGTTTTTTGCATCTTTTCTGAAATATTTCAAAATATCCCAAATGAAATGAGGAAGAAAGGAATGAATATACGTCATTGCTGAAATCAAAATTAAGATTTCACATATCATACCCACTTGCTTGGAAAGACACAAACAGTTCAATTAATATACAGGAACAAGTCATGATAGACACTGTCAGGAATTCATGCATAACTTCCCATACTGCCTTTCTCCAACCCTGTCAGCCATTCCCATGGCAACCGAGCCCTCAGCTAAGCTCTGTTAGTGTGTTTCATAGGGTGAGTCGCTTGCAAACTGCTTGCAAGCAGAGGCTGGTGTCAACATTTGATGGCATTGACATCTGCAACTGTATCGGCTGTCAAATGTTGACTCGTGTTGATGCCAATCCCTGCTTGCTAACGGCTCACCCTGAGAAAAGCATGTCTGTTACTCCCTCTCAGATTTCCCTCCTTCCACTCATTGTTCAAACCTTGGGGAAGTAATGTTCCTGTGTTGGCCACATTTTAGTCTGAAAA
The DNA here is from genome assembly GCA_034096865.1 of Theodoxus fluviatilis. Classification (NCBI taxonomy): domain Eukaryota; kingdom Metazoa; phylum Mollusca; class Gastropoda; order Cycloneritida; family Neritidae; genus Theodoxus; species Theodoxus fluviatilis. The sequence continues at coordinate 8,840 of JAWQFJ010001648.1, forward strand.
CCGGAAAGTGAGCTCCTTCCTTTGCCTTGGCAAGATGGTATGGGAAAATGGGCTAGGATGGAATATAGTGTTATGGGAGAGATACATTCATGTCAAGTGCATGGATATAGTGCTGACTACTGATGGATCAAATGAGCCTTGCAGTGCATGGACTGTCCACTCAGAGGGGTGACCAGTGGATAGAGAATATGATGGAGCTTCTCTGTTCACCACTGACCACACTAGTGCAGTTCTACCCCCATCATTTGCAGTTGTGGAGCAGCTTCAAGCTGCCCGTACCAGGGGACGAAGAGGAACTGTACGACAAGAGGCAGTGCGTGGAGGAGGAGCGCCTGGTCTACACGCACGATGAGTACATCAACCTGGTGCTGCGCTCGGGACACCTGCTGTCCCACGACTACAGCCACCAGTCCATGGAAGAAGACCCCCGCATGCTGGCCTTCTTCGACAGCCTGGTCCAGCGGGAAATGGAGCACTGGAGCTCTGATGAGCAGTCCTCTCCAGAGGATGAGATCTTCGACAGCATCGTGCTGGTGAGTTGAAAGGCTTTGAGGGATTGATATTGTGATACCTAGCTCATTCAAGTTGCGGTATATATATATATATATATATATATATATATATATATATAATATATGTGTGTGTGTGACCAGCCAGGACAAAACCAGTGCTAAGGCGCGCGGCCCTATTTTGCGCTAAGTCTGAGAAAAGGCAGGGAGGGTCAATGTGGGTGATTTTCACTTTTTGATAAAAATAGATTCTACATGGTTCAAACTATCATGCCAGTAAAGGAAACATTTTGAAAAATTATATTTTGATGGTAAAATAAAGACTTTTGTGTTATGTATTGTTTCAAAAGCTCCCTGTAATTAGCGTTAATTGCCTCATTTTAGCCGCAATAAACACACCTAAACCCTTGCAGAACCCCTTTATGTTATATACCGTTAGAAAGGCCGCTCTCTCTCGGCGTTCCCGCTCTGTGGATGTCGAAGAAAAATAAGGTCAGCTATTTTTGGAAACAGAGTTTGAAATACTGTTGGTAAGGTGTTTAATGTCTGAAGAGGGTAAATCTTCTGAGACCGTTTTTTCAAAATGACCGCTGCTTCAGTACCCAATTTGAAATGCCTGTAACTCCTATTCTAATTAACTCACACTGTTCATTCTTATATCAAAACAAACAGAAATGAATGCAGAATTCAAAAATATTAAAACCCTATTTTGTCCAAAAATGACTTAGCACTGGTTTTGTCGTGGCAATATATATATTGCTTCTTATCCCTGGATTTGCAGGAAAATAGCCCTATTTTAATCAATCATATTTGTAAAAGTACTAAACCTATTAAATAAAGTCTGGTTATCTGAATTCTATTTTCCCCTTATGACAAGGTAAATTATGCAAATACTTAGCATCATATGAATTGTTAATGACTATGATCAACGTGTAGGATCATATGACACTACAGGTCATGAATGAGCTAGACTGGAAGTGTGGTCATTTGACTGGAAGTGTGGTCATTTGACTGGAAGTATGGTCATTTGACTTGAAGTGTGGTCATTTGACTGGAAGTGTGGTCATTTGACTGGAAGTATGGTCATTTGACTTGAAATGTGGTCATTTGATTGGAAGTGTGGTCATTTGACTGGAAGTGTGGTCATTTGACTAGAAGTATGGTCATTTGACTTGAAATGTGGTCATTTGATTGGAAGTGTGGTCATTTGACTTGAAATGTGGTCATTTGATTGGAAGTGTGGTCATTTGACTGGAAGTGTGGTCATTTGACTGGAAAAGTGGTCATTTGACTAGAAGTGTGGTCATTTGACTTGAAGTGTGGTCATTTGACTGGAAGTGTGGTCATTTGACTGGAAGTGTGGTCGTTTGACTGGAAATGTGGTCATTTGACTAAAAGTGTGGTCATTTGACTTGAAGTGTGGTCATTTGACTTGAAGTGTGGTCATTTGACTGGAAGTGTGGTCATTTGACTGTAGATGGTCTGTACTCTCAAGGAAGTAGGCCCTAGGGGTGAACTTGTTTTCCAGCACTGGCAATGTGTTCTTTCACCTAATTTTTTTAATATGTGAAAGCAGTCAATTTCTGGTAAATCTGAGCAGACCTGTAAAGTTACTCATGTGAAAGTGATAAAATGCATTACGGTTCTAAATGGATAATACTCACTGACTGGAACTATGCTGAACTCTTGGCTTGAGAAGCAAGGTCTCTGGATTGTTTGTATCAAGCATGTTGAATCTGAAGGGAGTTTTGATTTGCCATAAATTTAAAACATTAGTTTTCCTCTCCTCAGGAAAAAAACTAGACATCAGACAGGCCTCAGCAGGCTTATATGTCCATGCAATACCTGCATCCAACTGGTTTGTATTCTTGCAGGTGGGTCGAGCAGACAGAAGAATAGCTCCTCCAACTCGTAACTTCAGTGACAGCTCTGATTCCAGCAGCAGTAGTGGCAGCAGTGCACAGGAAGAGGAGGAAGAAGAGGAAGAGGAGGAAGAGGACAGAGGAAGCCAAGATCTGCCTGCGGTGCCAGGGTCCTCTGACTCAGAGGACAATGAGAGGAGCAGTTTGAATCCTCTCACGCTGGCGCTGGCCAATGTCATGGCATCTCAGTCTGGAGCCAGGGCACAGCTCTCCCTGGATGATGACGATGACAATGACGATGGAACAACAGAGCAGGGTGACAATGCAGGTAAAGATGAGCAGAGTGAACATTCACCCTCACAGCCAGCCCGTTTGACCATTGGGGAAATCATTGCCCAGAATCGGAAGGTGTTCCAGAAGGCGCAGATTATGGGAAAGTTTGACCGCAGAAAGCGCCGGCAAACGCTAGCCAGGAGTGCCGCAGCCAACATATCCTTCACTGTGGTGGAGAACACGTCAGAGACAGAAGACAGTGACGCAAATCAGGCGAGTGAGAGGAACACGGCATTGAGGAGCAGAGAGAGAAAGAGGAAGCATTCACCATCCCAGAACTTGAATGAGTCACCCTTGAGTGGTCACGCAAACTCTGGTAGCTCGTCTGCTGCGAAACCTCAGCATCTGAGCAGAGCGGCCAAGTTAAGACTGAAGCGGCTGCAGACCTTGCGGTCTCAGATTATTAATGAAGACTCTGATTCCAGTGACACAAGCTCTACCTCCCCAGTCAGAGCCAAAACTCAGAAGAGGGAAAGCCCTGGTCAGGAAGATTGCCGTTCCTCAGACTATGCACCTGGGAACTTGGGGCAGGTCGGGGAGCCGAAGGAAGATGATGGCATTCAGTCCTGGAGCAACGGATGCCAAGAGCCAGGGCCTTCAGGCTGGGATCCCTGCTGCAGGGAATCGTCCTGCAGCCAGAGCATGCCAGTCTCTGGTGCCACCTGCTCCAGAGATGCTGCTGCAGTTTGTTCCACCTCCAGGGCTGATGTTGCAAACTGCCATGAAAAGCCGTCTGGTCACTTCAGCCAAGGCAGCCTGGAAGGGCAGGAAGACTGGTCAAGGTCAGCTGGATGCACGGAGAACCACCACCCAAACAGGGTGGATGTGGCGGGCAGTTCCCAGTGTGCTGCAGAACGAGTCTGCACGTCTCGGACCCAGGGCTGTAAATCTGGGAGAGATGGTGACAGAAACTGCAGAGAGGACAGAAAGCCCAAGAACCTGTCTGCATCGGATCTCAGAACGTTAGAATCTGGTGCCAGGAGGAATGACAGACACGAAGAGCTGGCAAATGAGGAACCATGCCCAGACCAGAGCCAGCAGGGAGCCAGTGCTTTTAAGCAAAGAAGGGAACGCAATCATCGCCACTACCGTTCGCACTCCTTCCAACGCCCAGTCAACTGTGACAATGATGATGAGGATTTGTGAAGCAGCTTTGTCCAGCTGTTGTTCCCAGGCTTTGATGTTGGAGACTTGCCTTGGGTGGTCGCTCGAGCTCCCGTCTCGCATTGGTATTCAAAGGCCATGATTGTACTTCTAATGTGCTAACAAAACTTATATTCACAACATTGGTGTTTTTTTACAAGTAGTTTTAGTTTTGCTGACTGAACGCTGCTGACACTTCATTCAGTCGTTGATAAAGTGTTTAGATTTTGTAGAATTGAGTTTGGTAGCAGACAGTAAAGTGTTTTCCATGTGTACTTATGCAATATTCATCTTACAGAGCAATATCAATCGGGGACAACTTTTTCTCTGGGAATAACTCCACAAAGATGTACTAGTCATTTTTTTTAACAAAGGCTGAAGGTTATAGGAGTCTGTCAAGGGGCATTCAATGTGAATTCTATTTTGCAGCTGAAAGGTGGTTGACACAGTTTCCGCTTTAAGTGCAAGTACTTGTTGCAAGGAGGCAGTGCAGGTAGAGAGCCAAGCAGACAGGGGAAGTGGAGGTAGAGAGCCAAGCAGACAGGGGAAGTGGAGGTAGAGAGCCAAGCAGACAGGGGAAGTGGAGGTAGAGAGCCAAGCAGACAGGGGAAGTGGAGGTAGAGAGCCAAGCAGACAGGGGAAGTGGAGGTAGAGAGCCAAGCAGACAGGGGAAGTGGAGGTAGAGAGCCAAGCAGACAGGGGAAGTGGAGGTAGAGAGCCAAGCAGACAGGGGAAGTGGAGGTAGAGAGCCAAGCAGACAGGGGAAGTGGAGGTAGAGAGCCAAGCAGACAGGGGAAGTGGAGGTAGAGAGCCAAGCAGACAGGGGAAGTGCAGGTAGAGAGCCAAGCAGACAGGGGAAGTGGAGGCACACAGCAGCTTGGCATACTTGCCTGGGTCTGCTCTGAGAAGGAGGCGGATGGAGTGGAGGTGGACAGTTGTCTCTATTCTGATGTTCCCTTATATATTTTATCAGGTCTCAAGAGGGTCTTGGTGTTGAATGTCAATTCTGAATGCCTTGGTCAGCAGTGAGAACCCAAAGAAACTTGGGTGATTATTGATGCCTAAAGTATGCAACATATCTCGCTTGTGATAGAAATCTGCAGAGTTGTCATCTCTTGGCAGTGATAGCATGCTGCACCCAGGCAGATGTGCGATTTTCTGTGGCTTTGTTTCACTGACAAGTTCCCCCCAGTTTAGTTGTTGGGTTTGATGTAAATTGTTGTCCTCGAACGGGGTCCAATTGAATGTGATTTTCTTTTCCATGCTTTCCTGGTGCTTCTTAATGCATGCTGAGCAGAGCAAGTTCAACACCCCAGTGACTGCAAGTACCGGAACTCTTGAGAAGGATGTAGGCAGATCCTTGGCACATGTTTGCCACCAATGCAGAGAACTGCCTGAACACAAATCCTTTTGCTCTTCATGGATGCCTTAAATATCAAGCATCTCATGATCAACAGCATGTGGATATCTATCCAGGCACTTGGAATCAATGTGTGTGGTTAAGATGCCTTTGCAAGAACTGGACACCCTTCTCTGTGTGCGTTATATAGAGACAGTCACTGAAAACATTTGAAGTGACGGTTGCTATGGGATACCAGGTCCCCATTGCTATTTCCTGCACAGTGACCCAGCACGTCCTGAATGAGTGAGCATGAAACAGGAAAACAATTTCCTTTGGTTTCCCAAGTTGATTTCATATTCATTGACTGGCAGTACTTGCCTATTGTGTTGCTGATTGCATCATTTTCTGTCCACACACACAGAATGTCTGCTCCTTATAAAAATGGCCTTTGTTGCTCAAGCGCCTGGAAGTATGAATGATGATGGTGTGATATCTTCTTCTTCTTCTTCTGCTCCTTCTCCTCCTCCTCTTCCCCCCCCCCCCCCCTCCCCCTCCTCCTCCTCCTCCTCCTCCTCTCCTCCTCCTCCTCCTCCCCCTCCTCCTCCTCCTGCTTCTCCTCCTCCTCCTTCTTTCATCCTGCAATTGGTGTGGTTTTAAATGTGAAGGTTACCTAAAGAACACTGTTGCATGTTGAACTATCAGTATTCCCTTGCTCGCCTCATAGTTACTGGTAATCTGAAGCACTGGGGTAGGCATTGAAAGCCCAGCATGGGCAGATCAGACCTGTCTGAAATAAATGATATTGGGCCATCGAGATGCTCTGGCTGCTCGTTCAACCAGTGCTTGATGGAAAAAGGAAACTTTTCAGTCTGGAAAGACAAGAATGAGGAAAAACTGACATGTACACTTCTGCTGGCCTTCCATGAATGTTATCCCTGTGGTTATAAAAAAAGCATGCAATACTTGATTGTTGCATTGAAACCGTTTGTGTTCTTTGCATACCATTACAAGTTATGTTCACAGTAACACAGTTGTCATGTGTTTTGTGATATGAAGGAGGTTCCAGATTGGGTATAGAGAAGGCCAAGAAAGGCTAATGGAATAAGTTTTGTGTTTGGATCTCACTTTGTCACCACTTGCATCTGCTGTGCTTTGTAGGAAAAGTGTCAAGTTAGGGGTGTTTTTGATGCTGTATTTATGGATATTTTCACGTATACAACAGCATACTTGAAAATGCCAACTCAAGAAATAAGTGGTGTTGTAAACATTTTCCTATCAATTGACACCGAGACACTTGTGTACTGTGTCCCACTTTGAACGTACTACATCACACTAGTAACTTACTATCAAAGTCACCTAACCTCCTCTTGTTCAGTGCCAAAAGCGAGCTCACAAATTGGCTTCAAACACATAGATTCACTTTTCTATTAAAAAAAAAGAAAGAACAAATGTATTTCAAACAAGATGTGCAGTCTGAACATATTCTCATTGCTGTTGTGCCTCTGCAAAAACTTTGTACTTTTCTGTTAGTTTCCTGGATGGAGCAGAGGCACCTGTAGTCAAAATCTATTCTCTCTCTCTCTCTCTCTCTCTCTCTCTCTCTCTCTCTCTCTCTCTCTCTCCCTCCTTCCCTCCCTCCCTCTAAACTGCCCTGCTTTGAACCAAGAGCTCTGCCCCATGGGGAGTGCTATGCCAGTGTGACTACAGAGATGCCCAAGGCTTGCTGCACTTTGCCAAGACTGAAAAACAGCAGATGGCAGGCTGAGCTGTTGAACCAAGAGAGGGTATTGGCGTGCCAGGATGTGCTATCGGTGTGCCAGGATGTGCTATCGGTGTGCCAGGATGTGCTTTTGTGTGCTCTAACAACTTGAGTACCGATTCTATTCTCAAAAGTGTGTGTGTGCGTGTATGTGTGTTTGTGTGTGTGTGTGTTTGCATCCATGTGTGTGTGCATGCATGTGTATGTGCATGGAAGCATGTTGTTTTGGAGGGGATGGGTGGGATGGGGTTTGGATTCATGCACATTACCTCAAACTTTGTGGAGCTGTGCTTTGAAACAAACTGATGAAGCCCAGTTGTTCCAAAGTCCTTGGAAAATGAATCTCTGGATGTATTGGTTTGCAGACAAGGCTTTATATGCTTCCTTTCTTGCATTGACCATTTGTTACCTGCAAAGGAGTAATGTGTTATTTTGTGTTTGCTTCATGCTTGATATATTAAGGATGATCTTGCACGGATAAAGCCCTGTGTGAAAGACTTGAAGTTGTCCAAGTTCTTGAGAGGTACCCACACCTGAGCTATTGGGTGGAGGTGTAGCAGTGGGGCCCTTACTTTGAGAATTGGGCTTGTGGTGCAGGGCAATGGAGCCACATGGCCTTTCCTGGTTCCTTCTCCGCCTCAAGAGAACCATCCTTGTCTGCCTGTAGAGCTGCTTCCCTGCACTGAGACAGTTGGGGCGACGGTCCCCATGACAGGCAATGCACCTGAAACCTTTCTGAATAAGACTTTGTTAGTTTGAGAAGATCAGAAAAGATCTTGGCTCTTCCATTCAAGGCAAGGTTGTGAGCATAAAAGAGATGCAAGTCGAAATAAGTTGTGCTCGGGAGTTCAGTTTGTAAGCCAAGCACCAGACAGAATCATTTGCTTGGCTTGAACACACAACATGTTTATGGAGTTACTTTGGTTGTATATTAAAACAAAGACAAAGGTAAAATGCACCTGATGAAAATGCACAAATTTTCTACCAAAAAGTCTACATCAGGTGTGACAGTTGTTTTAATATATGACCGAAGTAACTTTACAAATGTGTGTTCTGTTTGACACACAGTCCAGTGCAGGCCTTAGTTTGGTGTTGTTCCTGGCTTGGTGTTTTTGTGTGTTTCATGAGAAGTCTTGGAAAAGTTGTACAGAAGTGTCATTTTGTATCAAGATCTCTCCGATTGTTGACCTACAGCCCTCACTGTATTTCTCTCTTCCTCACACTAAGTTGACTCTTCATCGCACAATGCCTATAACAGACTTACTTTTGATGACCTGTTGTGAAACTCTCATGCAATGAATCCATCAATACTCGTGGCTTTTATGCGATTCCTAGCAGGGTCTAGGCTGTGAAATTGGTCATAATTTGTTGGAAAACCCATTGTTAATGTGTGGATTCACATGGAAGTTTTTAATTTTATTCATGAGAGACATCAGAAATATGTGTTTGGTGGAAGTAAAAAAGGTGTGGCTTTGCTTTCTGCAGTTTCTTGCAGCATGTGATTAAGAAGGAAAAGCTGTGGAATTGAACTTGTTTAACCAGGATTTACAGTTCTGGAATGCATTGGTTCCGAGAAGAGTTGGCTTAAGTGGGAAGCTTACCCTGTGCCATACCATTCAACTGTGATTGCTCTCATTCCAAGCCTCAAGTTTGCACCACTTCTTGAGGCCTGAAGGGGATTTCTGCTTTATCATTTGATTGTTCCTTGCATCTTGATCGTAATAAATCTTTCGTCGTTGTTGTTGTTAGTGTGCATTGGCATTTTATGAGTATCAATGATTGGGATGGTCTGGATATTGTGGAAAATGCTTCACAGATTATAAGGAAATATTATTTTCCTGAAGCAAAATGAAATTATACTCATAAAGTGAAACAATTCCTGTAGTTTTTGTTAGAATGCTTTGGGTTTTCTTTTATACCAGATATACCATGTGTAAGCATGGTGTAGATGATAGTTTGTGCAGATTTCTGCCATCTGTTTCCAATTCCATGTCAAATCATTGCACAAATTCTCAAAAATGCCAGTGTAAGCTCTCCAATATGACCTTAGAATAAACTTTGATCAGATATGAGGTATGATCTTTTCTGGTTTGTTTGTGTGTGTGTGTGTGTGTGTGTGTGTGTGTGTTCATAACTGCCTCGGTTTCAAAAACACTACCACAGCATATGTTACTACATTGTACGGTGTGTAGTGTCTTTTGATAGTCAACTGAGGTTGGAGATAAAATGCAGTTGTGACAGCTCTGTAGCTATAGCTGCTTCCACAGAGCCAAAACCCTGGAGGGGATAGAAATGGCCTAAATGATGGTACACCTGAAATGCTTGCAGTTGGTATGAACTCTCCTTAGCACAGAATGCTCATTTCCACACTGATGTTGGTGCCATGATTGGTATCTGTCAATGATTATGCCTCTGTGGCAATCAAAGTACTCCATGTACATGTATACACATTTCCATTATCACATTCTTTTATTGGTTCTGTTCTTCAACAAATATGCTGTACAGATAGGTGATGGCATCATTACATTCTCTACACATCTCTCTCTCTCTCTCTCTCTCTCTCTCTCTCTCTCTCTCTCTCTCTCTCTCCCAATCTCTTTCAGTGTGTCCTATTACTGTTTTCATAATGCTTACAAAACAAAAGTTAACAAGTTTACAGTGTACACATTTGAATCTGATATGTTTTAACTTTAAAACAAGATATTTCAACAAATGAAAACATTTTTATATTTGAGTTTTCCACTTACTAATGTATTTGTTGTCATTTTCCTTTCAACACTGTTTGCTCATTCTCTCTCTGTCTGTCTCTCTCTGTCTCTCACTCTCTCTGTCTCTGTCTCTCTCTCTCTCTCTCTCTCTCTCTCTCTCTCTCTCTCTCTCTCTCTCTCTCTCTCTCTCCAGTTTGTCTCTTTCTGTGTGTCAAACTGTTGTACACATTATGCATATTATATTTAAAAAAATGAAAGTTGACACTGTACACATTCGAATCTGATATGTTTTAACTTTCAAACTAGAAATTTCAACTAAGGGAAACATTTCTAGATTTGAATTTTCTACTTCTGTATTTGATGTCATAATTTTCCTATCAGTAGTGCTCATTTGTTCTCTCTCTCTCTCTCTCTCTCTCTCTCTCTCTCTCTCTCTCTCTCTCTCTCTCTCTCTCTCTCTCTCTCTCTCTCTCTTACCACATTTGAATATTTTGCCTCAAGGGCTGAAAGTAAGAAAGGCACTACTGCCTAATTCACTATCCTTGTAAACTAAAGTTTGTTCGTTCGTTCGTTCTCTCTCTCTCTCTCTCAATGTCTTGTAGGGGGATTTTTGAACAGCTCTTGAGGTAGGTTAACACCCCAGGTGAAACTGTTGATGATTCCGGGTGTCGGAGCATAGCCAGAGAATCCGCGCTTGATGTACTTCCATGTCGTTCTCACTGCTCGCCACAGTCGCTTCCGAATCTGTCAAAAACATCAACGAAACCTTGCATTTATTGTGAAAATACCTCAATCTATGGAGGTAAGTATCAAAAGGGATATGTCTGTACTTGGTGCTTTCTTAACAGTTCATCCATGTCAATTTCAGTAGAGTATTTTAGTTTCTTTCTTAATGATAATGGTGCTGTATTTATTGTGAAAATGGAACCATTTTCTTTTACCCATCAACTTCATACATATGGGAGTTCTTGCACTTTTTAGAGAATGAATATAAATCTATAGTAGACCTACGTGCTCTAACTGCCTGATGTCAGTCCATGGAAATGGCTTTTGCAGAAGCCTTATACTGAACTTGAAAAGTTTTATCTTCTGGGTCGAAATAAAACAGATTTCAACACAATGAAGTGCAATCAAGCTTTCATGTTGACCAGTCAAAATGATCTCATTTGAGTTTCATGTTTTTAGAGCAAAGAGTTTTCTAAGGCAAAGGAAAATAATAGTTATGGTTAACACTGCAAACAACAACAAAGGATCCTTAGATAGCTAAAACTGTTTAGTTGTTTTTAGAGGAGGCTAGATTGAACAGAAACCAAACTTTTTCTCACTGAAAACGCTTAAAAAAAACCTTAAATAGTGAAATTCGTGAATGTTCATAGGTTAGAGAAGATAGGAAAGTATGCATTTTGTTGTTTACCTTTTATTCTACTTTTTTGTCTGCATGATCTTTAAAAAAAATGTTTAGGGCCAGGAGAAAAAAGGGGGATCAGTTGGGTTACTGTAAGTGTAACCACACCTTTCTTTTGGGGAGGGGGGGGGGGGGGGGGGGCTTCATGATATTCTTAGAGGAGGTTGGAAGCGTATAAATAATATCAAAGGGAAGCAGAAGAAAGGAGAGAAAAAGGAGTAAATGTCTCTCACATGCACACGACTTTCTTTGGAGTTTTCCAGAGAGCATTTCTTTTCTGAGCAGCCAGGGATCAGCTCAAGTACATTAAGCAGACTTTGCCCATACCTGACTGAATCAATAATTTAAAGCACACACAAAAAAATAGTTGTGGTCAAGGTAACATGGCCGAAAAGAATAGGGCTGGTGGGTATGCCTGACTTTAAATTTTTAAAGATAATTTTTAGGGAAGCCAAATTGGGGTTGTCCATGTGTGCATGCATGCATGCATATGTGTGTGTGTGTTTTGAGAAGTGTCTGTATACAGTAGATTCATCTGAACATAAATAAACATTTTTCTTTCCCTGAGATTGCTTTTTTAACAAATTTTGCTCAATGGGAAGATGGGACAGCACACTGTTTGTTGTTTACCTTCAATTTCTTTCCTCTTTTTTCTCTTTTTTTAAACCATTAAAAAAAGTTGAAGGTCAGCAAGATAGAATAGGGTTGGTGAGGTCACCGTAAACACCACTTTTTTGTGGGGAGGGGGGGGGGGGAGGTCCCAAAACAGTCTACAAACACATTCCCTGTGATAATTTTTCCCCATTTCAAAGTGTGCATCACAGGCAAACTTTCACCTTCTTTCTCTTGGCCTTCTTCCTCTGTTTCTTCTGCTTGCGGGCCTCCTCTTGCTCAAAGGGCGTCAGCTCCGACACGTGCAGCTCTTGGATCAGCCCCTCCTGGTCGCAGTGCCTCTCCAGGACAGGCCCAGTCTCTGTGAAGCTTCCACTGTCGTCTGACTGAGGACAGCCCTGCCTTGGACAGGCACTGGCTCCATCCAGTCTGGCCATCTGCCCAGGTCTGGAGCTGCCAGGGGAAGGTTCCCTGGGAGACTGGTGGAGTTCCAGAAGGATGTCTTCTTCATCTGATGTCTCCATCTCCATGGCCTCAGGCAGAGGTTCACCTGGCTTGGTCTGTCCAGTTGCCAAGGCATTGTATGGGAACAGTATAGGCATCGTGCAGCCTTGTATGTTGTGTAACTACGGGAAGAATTTGATGTCCTGTGCTTGGATGTGGTGAAGGACCTTGAATGCTTCAATCACCTGCAAAACAAAGCAAAAAGAAATAAAATAAAATGAGGAAAGTACATAGAAATTGAGAAAATGACATACAGGCACACACACACACACACACACACACACACACACACACACAGGTCATTGAAAAAAAAAGAAGACAGACAAGAATTTATGTATCGGAGTTCGTAGCTGAGGAAACAAAATCTTGACCTTTATTACTTTACTGTTTGTATCTACAATCGCAGAAAATAGTATTCCTGTGTATCACAATAGCCATAACTTTCAAAGGACCGACATCGACATTAAGTACAACAGACATTTCTATAGATGTATGTGTGCATGCACACACACATGCATGCACACACACACACACACACTTAACTCTCATTCGTTGAAAACTCCGACCCTCTCCCAACAGGCTAAAGAATATGACTCCTCTCCATACAGACGACACAGCACGCCACTTTAAAAACATTACCTGCACCAGCCACAGGAACTCTTATCAACTCCTTAAGTGCGTGTGTCATGCCTGGATCTCTGCTCACCTGTTGTGTCTCCTGTGGAAGTCACTCCCTACCTGTCTACTCACCTGCCAGGTGCAAGACTGGGAACAGTGAGACACTCCTGAGCGTCCTCGCTCTACCAACCAAACCCATCCGGATGTGCTCCATATTTCGACCCTTTGCCCCCCAGCCACCAAACTACCCACCCCATAAATGGTGTAATCAGCGCGACACTCACCCATTTGCCTATTTAAAACCTTCGAGCAGAAAAGAAGCGGAGGTGGCGATAGTAAAGGTGTTGATAACACTGATGCAAATCGCACCCCTGATGTTGCTTGCCTTCTCCGGGTAGAATCCACGGGTAGCTAGAGGACAGTATGGAGCGTACCTCTTTGAACTTTCGCAGTATCGTCAGGTTGGACGACTCGATCCTTACTACGATAGCTTCAGAGGTGGCAGAAAGAGAGGCGCGAGGGCAGACCTACACCACAGTATAACTTATTGTGAGTTTCGGAGTACATTCCTGTAGTAATATTTTACAAGGCTCCACCCGACTACCAGCGTACAGCGTCGCGGAGGACACTGCCCTCCCGTGTTGACAAAGTTCTGAATCTAAGCGAGCGGTGAGGTAGCTTTGCTGTGTGTCAACGCATTTCAGGTGGAGCTGATAACAGACACAGGCAACTCACTCACACAGTCCCATTGTCTATATAAGTATAATTAACGCTCCCTACCTCCCAGATCGCCCCACGCACAGGACTGGACGTTAACCTGCCTACATTCTTGTGGGTTCACCGTGGGTGACAATTGTGTGCCTGGTACCCTGCCACCAATACAGAACATGTATATTGGGGTTACCGCTTTAGTTGAACAGGTGATCCCGGCCAGACCACTAATCATTCCGAGCTACAACCATTTTACTAGCCTTCCCTAGACAGCACTCACCCTCCCCTTCGATGCCCCTACATCTCTCTGTCCACTGAATCTATGCGATTTCAGACGGTGCTCTTCCCGTGACTGCGCAACTTACTTGAATGACAATGCGTTGCAAATCGATTGGAAGGAGCCACCTTCACCCTCCCCCCTCCATCTACCCACCCCCTCCGTCTACCCACCCCCTCACCATCAAAACCCTCAGTCGTACACTCTCCATTGTGCCCACCGGAGGCTGTAAATGCAATGCACTGAAAAAAGGCATGCAACAGGTGGCAAACTTAGAGTACACGCACGAACTCGGTATCAATAAGCATAAGGCTTTCATTAGGAGTACATGGAATGCAAGGATGGCAGTAATGTGATGTCTACTTGAATAGGACGGAGATAACACACTCGATTATGCATGTGTGCACACATTAACACACAGAGAGAGAGAGAGATCGAGAGAGAGAGAGAGAAACAGACAGACAGAAAGGGAGAGAGAGAGAGAGAGAGAGAGAGAGAGAGAGAGAACGAACGAACGAACTTTATTTTACAAGGGTAGTGAATTAGGCTGTATTGCCTTTCTTACATTCAGCCCTTGAGGCAAAATATTCAAATGTGGAGAGAGAGAGAGAGAGAGAGAGAGAGAGAGAGAGAGAGAGAGAGAGAGAGAGAGAGAGGGGGGGGAGCTGGGGAAAGGGGAGGAAGGGAAGAGAGAATGAGAGTAAGAGGGTGGGTGGGTTGGAGAGAGAGGGTGGGTGGGTTGGAGAGAGAGGGTGGGTGGGATGGAGAGAGAGGGTGGGGGAGAGGGTGGGAGAGAGGGAGGGAGGGAGGAGAGAGAGAGAGAGAGAGAGAGAGAGAGAGATACAGAGAGAGCGAGAGAGCGAGAAAGAGAGAGAGAGAGAGAAAGAGAGAGAGAGAGTCAGTATAATTATCGCAAGAATTATACATTTGCAATTTCTTAAACATACTAAAATGGATAGATAGTGTATCAGCGAAGCAAAATGTAAGTATGGAACTTGAAGTGACTACAATGACATATAAACATAAAAAGCAATTTCTTAAACATCCAAATGTTAAAAACAAATACATACATGTAGGCCAAAGCCTCTTGGTGTACAATCCCTCCCCTACTCCCCCACCCCTAATCAGCCGGAACCCCTCCAATATTTCAGCCAGGAGTGGCTTGAAGTAAGTGAAGAATGGACAATGTAAAATACACACTTAGCCGTTCCACTGTCTAGACGTCAGATGAAAGCATGGAAAACTATGTCATAGGATGATGCCTGAGAATGGTGCGAATTTTGTCTTTGAACATAGGCAAAGATTTGATACATTTAATGTCATCAGGCAGTGTATTCCACAGAGCAGCCCCAGAGTAAGATAGGCTCGATTTGAACAAATCGA
This sequence comes from Theodoxus fluviatilis, assembly GCA_034096865.1. NCBI lineage: Eukaryota > Metazoa > Mollusca > Gastropoda > Cycloneritida > Neritidae > Theodoxus > Theodoxus fluviatilis. Next base: position 24,006 of record JAWQFJ010001648.1, read on the forward strand.
TGCGAGGCTGTGGCAGGAGAAATTTGTCACGACCTCTGAATGATGACTGCTCAAATAGTTTGGTTAGATATTCTGGTGTTCGGCCATCTTTTACCTTTTTCACAAGCACACACTTATTGAGTTGCAGATGCTTATGGAGAGGCAAAATGTCAAGCATTTCCATTTTCCTTTCAGTGCTGAGAGATTTTTTTGGACCATAAGCTTAGAAGCTCTTCTGTATAGTGAATTAACTCTCTTCAAATTTGCTTCACTACAGTTATCCCACAATGTTGATGCGTAATTGATGTGTGATACGATGTGGGCACTGAAAAAGATTTTGCAGGTTTCCGTGTCTACAAAGTGCCTCAGCTTTGACAGTAGAAAGAGATTGCTTGAAATCTTTTTGCACATCAGGTTTATGTGTGAGTTCCAGTCTAGCTGTTCATCAATCATCACCCCAAGCACTTTGTGTTCTTTCACCTTTTCTATCGGCTCAGCATCAAGTGAGAGTGGGATGGGGAGTGTCAAAGGATGTAGTTGATGTTTTTGCCTTGTTGTTATCACCATATACTTGGTTTTGGAGAGAGAGAGAGAGAGAGAGAGAGAGAGAGAGAGAGAGAGAGAGAGAGAGAGAGAGAGAGGAAGTAACGATTCGTTTCCGCAGTTCTCTTGCAAGAGCCTGTATAATGAAGGTACGCACAGGTTTGCTGGAAATATGAAGTCAATGCATGATAGTTGGCAAGGCAGTCAGAGGGATGGAACTAGGGTAGTTTGCCTCGCACAGCGCATTATACAGCTCAATTTAACATCATCATCATCATCATCATCATCATCATCATCATCATCATCATCATCATCAACCTCTGGTCGGAACGACCGTACGTTGGGGTGCCAAGCTGGATATTGTAGATGTTCCCCCAGTTGTTTTAGTCTTGGGTTGCATTGAGAAGGGTGGGGACGTCTATGTCGGTCCATTGTTTGACGTTGTCCATCTAGGATATCCTTTGCCATCTGCGCTTCTTCCCTCCCTCAACGGTGCCCTGGAGCACTGTTTTTGCATGGCTGTCATGCCGTGTGGTGTGGCCATACCATCTCAGCTTCCTCCGCCTGACAGTTGTTAGCAGAGGTTCTTGTTGGCCAACCACTGATGTGATCTGCTGCCAGAAGAAATCATTTGTTTTGCGGTCTCTGTAGGACATAATCAAAATCCTCCTGAAGCACTTCATCTCAAAAGCCTGAATGCGGTGCTCTGTCTCTGCTGTCAAGGTCCACGCTAGATGTTGCAAGGGCCTTATAGTGCTTGACCTTCGTGTGAAGCCTGATGTGGCTTCTCCACACTCTCGCCAGCTTTGAATAGGAAAGGGCAGTAGCGAGCCGGGTCTTGGCTTCTTTTGTGCTTGTGCCCTCTTTGTTGATGATGGCACCGAGGTGTCTCTACCTCTTCCAGTGTTTCGCCGCTCATTGTGATACTGGTATAGGTGTTGTGGGTGAGTTGCTGTTCACTATGATCTTACTTTTGTCTGTGCTGACTTCCAAGCCACATGCACTGGCATTTCTCTCCAGTCTGGTGGTGGTTTGGGGCCGCTATTGCGGGGGGCCGCTATTGCGGGATTTGTTTTTGAAAAGTTCTTAAGGCCATTTTGATTCTTTTGTCCTAAAACGCCTTAAAAAAACTGAAACTTTTTGTTACTTTTTTAATAACTTAGAAATATTATCTCTTTTTTTTCAAAAGAATTTACAAACATTTTTGTAGCCCATTTTGATTCTTTTGTCCCAAAACGCCAAAACAAAAATTGTATGGTTTTTTATGCGTTTGAGGGTGAAAATGGTCAGAATCTGCCGGTAGGTTCCGTAGCCGTAGTTTTTATCAATAACGGGTGAAGCTTTATATTCTAACTCCATCCCACGTTTGACTCTCAACGGGTGGTCCCTACGCCCTAACTCCAGGGCCCGACGCTGATGTTGGACACAAACGTGACAAAAAGTAACGCGTCCGGGTTTAGGTGAAACTGAAACTCCCCGGACAGGCTAAGTCAGTCAGGCGGGGTGGCGGGTGCGGCCTAGGCTGAGCGCTATCGGTAAAACCCGATCAATAAATTTTGGGGGAAATATTTTGAAAAAAAAACCGAAACAATTTCTAAGTTTAAAAATAAAAGTAACAAAAATTGTATGGTTTTTTATGCGTTTTAGGACAAAAGAATCAAAATGGCCTTATAAGAACTTTTGACCAAAAAAATCCCGCAATAGCGGCCCCCTGCAATAGCGGCCCCCCGCAATAGAGAGCCGACTCCCTTTTGGTGAGCTCAATTTAACGTTTGGAATCACATTTTCCTCTCAAAAAGGATGAAGACCCAGACGTATAGATACTTCGCAGGGTATGTGTGCCTGTGAAAATAGCATTCCTGGACGGACGTTGCTTGTAATTTTTGTGAAGATGCTGGAATATACTAGAACACCGTGGCATCTGGTTACTTGATGTAGCCACGGCGCGGCAGGAGGCGTATTGATGGGTCTCATGACTTTGTTGGGGCAGCGTGGAGGCGGCCAGGTCCATTCTCTTTAGTGCTCGATTGTTCTAGAAAGCACCCAAAAGGTATAAAAGGCGTGAGTGCGGGCGGCCGGGGTGAGGGAAAGCACAAGAGAGAAAAGGTACGTGAGAGCCCCAAAAGAAGATAGTTGAGTGTCAAAAGTCCTCCAGAAGGAGTCATCGGGTCCTCTACAGAATCAAATTCCGAGAGTGAGAGTGTGGACAACAGGCAAGCGATAGAGCGTACGACAGAGACAGAATACATGTGTAGGAGTGCAGATAACAGCGATTGTGTCCTACGAGAATCCAGTCTCGAGAGTAAAGTTATGGTAATGCTGATTCCTGATTGTCAACACTGTGTATTGACAAGTGCGTAAATAAAATTAAATGTTTCGAAAACGACCACCGGATTTTGTGGACTTGACTTCCTGGCGCAAGCTAGGAGAACCCCCGCGCAGATTTGCGAAGGAGATAATGTGCTGGCGTGTACCTTACTTACACATGGACTGTGTGGTGGTGCAAATCTTACTTACCCCACCGTGAGATTGATGCACATGGACTACAATCTGCATGTGTGCATGGTGGTTCGAATCATACTTACCCCTCATCATGAGATTAATGTACTGAGAAGTCGATCGTCATCAGGCACGGACATTTTGTCTTCGAAGTCGATCTACTTTACATGTATGTGTTGCAAAAAACCTCTGTTACGGGAAACCAGTGTTACGACCACTTCGTCTGTGCACCAAACGTCGCGTGCATGTGGTCTGACTTACGGTTCGTCCCAGCTTGCGCCAGGAAAGTAGAAGCAGGACAGGCGAGAGTTCTTTACAGGATGTTTATTCCTGGACTGGACATTGCTCACAGCAATCACTGGTGCCCTCCACAGTGGTCACTCGTGCTGCTCAGGCTGCACCTCCACACGGCTCCTACAGCCTCCCAAGAGCTCTCAGCTTCCAGTAGCTCTCCAGTGACTCCAGCCACTCTCCAGTGACTCCAGCCACTCTCCAGTGACTCCAGACTCCCAGTCACCCAGTCTCACTCACAAGTCTCTTGTGTTGGACAGTAAATGCGAATATATAGTGTTGTGCTTTGGGTCGGAGGCTATTTTCCCAGCGGCCCCCCTTCCGTTTCTGCCGCGCTAGCATGCTCGAGGACCAATCAGGAGGTCAGACACTTACTGCATAGGAAGTTAGAGAGGCTTCAAAGCCTCCACCCCCCACCCCCCTTCTCACAGACAAAGGGCAGAGATCGTCCCTACAAAGAGGCTGTTGACTCACCCTGACCCCCTGACCCTCTGCAGCTGACTGCTGACCTTTGTCCACAAGGAGGGGCTGAATCATCCTGACCCCTCCTCTAACGGACAAAGGAGGGGGAAGCCCCCCTTCTCACAGACACTAAGCCTCCCTTCTCACAGACAAAGGATTGAAGGGCTGACTAAGCCCCCCCTCCTCCAACGTTCCGCATAGCACATTTGCAAGCACAAACAATTCTCATTCTCAAGCACAAACAATTCACATTCTTTCGCAACACACGCATCCCAGCATCGACTTAGTGATCAAAACAAATTAATAGGCTGTAATCAGCACACACATGGCAGTCTGACTTAAACTTTTTACAGCTTCTGTTAAGCATCTTGTGTCGATCTCTTTGAAGAGAGCAGTAAGGGCTACACGTGTTCAGTATGTGATGTACGTGTTGTGAAGGTTCTAGAACGAACGAATACAATCGTGGTGCAATCGGGCTGTTTACATCAGCCTCTCCACTAATGCCGTCGCCTGGTCAAATGGTTGAATTGGGCTAAATTTGTCCTGGCTGTGTCACGTAATATCATTCGTGAAGCTTTGTGGCAGCGGAGAAGATTGTAGGCTGTTCTGGAAGTCTCTAGAATTGTGGAAAGGTATAAAAAGCCTGACAAAGCGACAGGAGAGAACACATGAGAGCAGACACGACAGAGTTAAGGTGAGAGCTTAACTAGAGGATAAGCGAGTGCAAGTGAGTCATAATGTTTATCGAAAATGACCACCAGCTTTTGTGAACTTCGACTTCCCGGCGCAAGCTAGGAGAACCCCCGTACAACGTGACATTGCGAAGAGATCGAGTGCAATATACGTAATATCATTTTCCTCCTTTACTTTGATTTTACAACCAACAAACGAACGATAGGTCTGTTCTACACACAGAACAGGTCTTCATAAGCTGTGCGAGTTCTGATGCCCCCGAAAGCTCGTTCAAGACACCAAGCGCTCGATCGACCGCTCGGCGAGCCAAAATTGTCACTCTTGAACGACCGATCACCAACCAAGATGGCTTCCGCGATGCACTCTCATCATTGTGGAGTGTATATGTAAGCGCTTCTCAGTCAAATGAACAAACCAGCAGCTGCAGACTGGTCATTCTTTGAGGAAGCTGATAAGATACGTTATGCTGCAGCTGTGCATCAAGGATCGGCACCGTTGAATCGAAGATTATGTCATAACGACAGTGTTAACTTACAGCTAGTGTATATAAACAAGAATTTCTCGACACTTATTTCAAGGCAAGTTACATGACAAAATTAAGGGCTAATGTAGGCCTAAGCTATAGAGTTACCGTTACTCCCTTCCAACTTCTGAGAATTTTTTTGCGAAAGTATTGCTCACATTTTGCCTCGTAATTATTTCAAAGCAGTTTTTCCTTTCATAAAAGAACAAACAACGTCAGTCTAACATCTTTTAACTTTTCGCACAGTTTGGGTGCTAATCACAGGTCGAAATATGTGCCACTGCGCAAATTTTTTAATGGCAATTTCCTTCCATTTTTCAAAAGTCGCCATTTTGGATCTACACGCGTAGCCCCTCCGCGGCGGGCTATCAAGCGCTCGACGGTGCTTCGGCTAGCAAGCCGTTCTAGCGCGAGTACCAGTTAGCGCCATCGAGCGCCAGGCATCTTGAACGACTTACCCAGCTGTTACATCTTCGGCCCCGGCTTGAGGCCTTCCATGGCTATTTGCTACTGGGGCGTGTTGCTTACCCTAGAACCTTGCAAGATCTTACTTAGAATTAAGCCGGTGTCAACATGATGAAAGTAGACACAAAGGCAGTCAAATGTTTGACACATGTTGACACCAGCCTAGTATTTGCCAACTATTTAGCCAAAGCAATGCACCCCACATGTGGGCCATGAAAACGCAGCAGCCAGGGGTTCCGGTTGAGGGATGAGGGGGTGAGGGAATCGAGGGGGTCCAGGATATGTTGTACTCACCAATATACATTTATCAGGAATGTAACAAATACAGGCATCGTGCACATTTATTGCAAAATACATTTTCTCCACATTCATCTAATCTATACCCGGATCTAGTTTCTATATCCAGATCCACCAACCAGTCATATTAATCCCCAAAGCGACACGCTGTTCATACTAACTCCAGAAAGTGGGCAGCGATTCTGCTGTAGGCCTAGTTATGAAAAGTAAAGCATGGATATTACATTCAGACACATGCAAGAATAACTCTCAACCCACCTTACACGGCAGTCAGTGCCATGCCACCAGAACTGCTGACGTCGACGGACTTACTTGATTAATGTAGTCCGATGGGTGACTGACCCAATCGAGTCTGATATCTGACGTCACGGCTTGAGTGCCACAGTTGGGGTTCACCTGTCACCTGCAGCTGTTTTGCCAACCAAATGCGACCCAACACTGATGCTCTGGAGGAAGCGGATGGATGGTCAGACGGACGCTCGGATAAATGGATTTTTGGATGGACTGATGGACAGACTGATGAATGAATGGCCGAATGGCGTATTAATAACTGTATACTTTTCAAGGCCATTGACACCTAAATCACTATCATCCGCTTGCAAGTGAGCAAGTCAGTTTTCCTTTTTCCTTGTCAGTCGACATGGACGAATCGCGTAGGGAGATGCAGTGGGTGGGATGTGTTTTTTTAAACACCAAACCCATATGGATGCACAGGAAGCGGAAGAGCGAGTATGCAAAGGAAACACCTGCAGCCCACGGTTGCCCACTGCAACTCCAGGGGCTCGTTCCGTACGCTAGGAACCTTGCAAGATCTTGCTATGAATAGACCAGCAGTGTCAACATGTGTGTACGTGATGAAAGCGGATGTAAAGACAGTCAAATGCCTGACACATGTTGACACCGGCCTATTTTTCTCAGCTGGTAGCGCCACCTTCGTTTCCTGCTCTGCGAACATTTCCCCCACGTCTGCTTTTCCCCACTAATTGTGGTGTCAAGACAGTGAATGCACTCTTAAAGGTGTACAGAGTTGTTCCATTATTTGGTCAGTTCGACTCCACTGGTGTAAAAGGATGGATGGAATTTTACGGCCTATCAGCCTGTGTAGGCTATTCAAGGCCATTGATATCGATAGATGGAGTTTTTACGACCTATAAGCCTTTATAAACTATGCAAGGCCATTGAGCACGAAAATCACAAGAACAGTTAAAAGTAAGCGCAAAACAAGTCACCCTGGTATTAATGAGTCTCAGAGAAGTGGCAATAAAACTAGAGGATTAGCTGGGTGATGAAGAAGGCAACAACAGACCATTCTGTGAACCCGAGTCAGTAGGCGAAGTCTCTACTCTAATGAACTAGAATGACAATGGACAGGCCAAGATGACTGGTTTGGAGACTGACAGAATGCATGGAAGATAATGCTTTTGCAGATGACATTGCCCTTCTTTCACAAACCTACTGAGGCATTCAATAAGAGACTGACATCGTGGACAGGACAGCAAGATCCACTCATCAATGACAAAGTCATGAAAGTGAAAACCAGGGCAAGACAGGCAGTCACAGTGAAGAACTTCACATATCTGGGAAGCTACTTCTCGAGAGGGAGCGACACAGAAACTAGAAAGAGAGATCTATCTAATCAAAAATCAAACAAGCAGCGCAGGCACTCAAGAGGCTGACAAAATAATTTATGGAGATCAACATCGCGCCACATTTCAACAAAGTTGAAAATCTACTGCCCCGACGTGCGCTCTGTTCTATGTTGCGGATGCCTGGAGTATGAACAAGAAGATCGAAAGCACACTCGGGGGCTTCAAAGGCAGATAGGTGCCTACGAAGAATACTGAGCATTCATTGGGAACACTGAACCATCAAGAGATCTGGTAGCGAACGGAGATCAACATCATCCAAGAAGTGAAAGGGAGGCGCTGGACATGAGAGACTGCCACCCTTACATGGCACTAGTCCCCCACTTGGTAAGCGCATAAGAGGCAGACCACTCAGTACATGGCGGAGCATAGTGGAGCATGAAATGAGCAGAAGCACAAACTGCGGTGGCTGGCCCGAGACAGGCCTGTAAAGAGGAGCTTTGTCGACGCCTTATGCTCCACTGCGAGCTCGGAGAATTGAACGAGTGAGTGATTACCTGGAAAAGAAAATGTTAGCTTGTTTGTGACAATTTCCTCAACAACTGATTGAATTCTTCATCCGACTACAAATCCAACACAGACTAACGGGGAACAAACACAAAGGGATTGGTTGCAGAAGCCTCTTCCTTTGGGGATTTTCGATTCGCAAGTCCAGTCTAATCGACCCTGAAGATCAAGTACATGCCTACTCATCAAGAACAAGAGGAATTACACATTTCACTCCAAACGTTGACACACCCAACATGCAAGTGTTCTGTAAAACCTGTTGTTCCCCAAACAACACAAAGTCTGATAGTGATTCTTTTATAAATATTTATTGTTTCAACACATTCGTGACAAAAACGACGACAGTAATGTATGTGGCCAGTTTTACCTCCAAACCAAAATGAATCTGATGCAAGACACACACACCTTCCACCAAGTCAGCAGCCTACACCACCAGTAACGCAACTGTATTGTCCTGTTAACATTTAGCTTGTCACACACATCAACTGCCACCTCACAATCTGGTTTTGACAAGATTTTGTGCACCCATTCCCTGTCATTAGCTTGAATCACATGCTGTGAGCATATTTGTCACAACACCGCCCCCTACTTTTCAGCAGAGAGTAAATTTAACAACGCATATTACGTAACACCGTGGAAACAATTACAATGAGTAGTGCTGGAAACGTTGCTGGAGAAACGGAAAACATCACCTCCAAACATGTACATTTGAATAGACGTCATGTTGTCAGTTTTACACACTAGCACACTATATCTACATCCACTGAGTGTTGCCAGCAGGTCAGAAAAAGGCATTGCTGAAGGTGGACTTGGTTTACACATGCATGCCATGTCGCAATTAGCTCTTCAAAAATGACCGACACAAGTACTTCAGCGCCAGTGCGAGTTGAGGGCCTTTAAACGTAGGTGCATTTGAGACTGTAAGGAAGGGGGATAAAGTCTGATTGTGTCCTGGTCAAAAGGTCCAAACCATGTAGCAATTTTCTGTCCCACTTCATGTCTACTGCACTCAAGAGGTCAGGCATATGTAGGAAGGAAGAAGCCTACCATGCGAACGAAATCCTTTCCTAAATGTTCTATGCCCTTTCTGGCAACATAAGTCCTGCATCAAGATGCTTAATGACTATTATTAGCCTTATCTCACAAAAATACTAGTTGGTCCCTTACTCAAAATTCTTTTTCCATGAACAGTCTTTCAACCCAACCCAAGATTCCTTGACTAAACACTCACAGGTCTGCCAAACAACCGTCGGTCCTCACAACTCTTTCCATGGGTGGATTGGACCGGCCTAATCTAGACAGGGAAAATGCTCACAACACATGCCTTGTGTGTGGTCAAGGCAGGCAGGCATTCTCTGTAAGCAATCTCAAAATCCAACATGAAAACATGTTCTGTAGCTGTCAACAGATCCACCCAATTGACCTACCTAGAGGGTCAACAAGTAAAAAGTTGTACACCATAACTGTGGTGCAAGAAGTTCTTACAATAACTCCGTTTTGAAATGGATGTGTAACATGATGACAATCTATCTATGGCAGTGATAATCTGTCACTTTAAATGTCAAAATGGCTGGTGCTAAGCCATCTACAATCTTATCTTTCTACTTGACAACGTTATTGGTCTCCTGCTCAGGGCAGATCTACTGTGTAGCATCAGATCAGTGATACATGTATAAGCACAGTGTGAATTCAAATGAAGATGACATGGTCATGCAGTTACAGCATGTGATATCAGTTCTTCCATTAGCAATGGAAGCCAATTAAACCAAATGTAAATACAGCTGATGTGATTAAAATGTGGTGCTTATTCAAGACTACAAACTACAATCTGTGCATTTTCCCCACTGTATTTACATCCATTTTCCTTTAATATTTTAATATCTGCATTATGTGCATGCAAGGCTATATGACTAAAGTTAAAAACACTCTTACCAATTTCGGGGGGCACTCTATTCTACGAATTGCACTCATCTTGATTACATTTTATGCAGTTTTAGTTTTTCAAGAAAATACTGACTTCATCACGTGACATGGACTTCAAATACTTCAAAGGTCTGTGTGGATAAAATAATTTATGTCCATTAATTTTTTATATAAATATGCATCAGAAGCAGCATAAGGTCATGCATACACCCTTTCCTTCACAAACATTTCTTGTACTGGAAACACAGATTGCAAATAGTACTCGTAAAATGCTGTACGGTAATGTGTAAATAAACCCAGCACAAAAGCAAAGTTGACAGAGGTTTGCTGATGTATTTCTTAACAAAGCATATTAGTGTGTGTGTGTGTGTGTGTGTGTGTGTGTGTGTGTGTGTGTGTGTGTGTCTGTGTGTGTGTGTGTCTGTGTGTGTGTGTGTGTCTGTGTGTGTGTGGTGGGGTGGGGCTGGGGGTGGGGGGAGAGAGAGAGAGAGAGAGAGAGAGAGAGAGAGAGAGAGAGAGAGAGAGAGAGAGAGAAAGAGAGAGACAGACAGACAGAGACAGAGACAGAAACAGAGAGAGACACAGACGGACAGAGACACAGAGAGAAAGGTATAGAGAGGCAGAGACAGACAGACAGGCAGACAGAGACACATAGAGACAGTGACTGGCAGGCATATATGCTGACAGACTAATGGAGGGGGTTGTGGAGTGGGTAGAGTGAGAGGGGGTGAGGGTGGGTGGATGGGGTGGGTGGATGGGGTGGGTGGATGGGGTGGGGAGATGGGTGAGTGGGGTTTGTGGGTGGATAGTTGTATGATGGAAACGGGAAGAAAGAAACACAAACTTCAGCACACACAAAAACTAATTCATCCACATGATCACATCAGTTCATCAAATGCTCTAAACTGCCAGTGTTTTGATACAAACCAAATATACTTTCTGCATAATTCAACGTACTATGAATATGATAGAAATCATTCCAAGCGGGAAAACAATTCTGCTGAATGAAAATATCAGAAAGTACCACTCCAGAGTGGACTGAATGTGAATCCGACTGCAAGAGCTGGGGATGGGAGTGAGTGCAGGCGCTATCACAATGCTTGATTTGAGCCAGCTGGGGTACACAGGTACACATTTTGGGGTACACAGGTACACATTTTGAGGTACACATTTTGGGGTACACAGGTACACATTTTGGGGTACACAGGTACACATTTTGGGGTACACAGGTACACATTTTGGGGTACACAGGTACACATTTTGGGGTACACATTTTGGGGTACACAGGTACACATTTTGGGGTACACCTTTTGGGGTGCACAGGTACACATTTTGGTGTACACAGGTACACACACATTTTGGCACAACAGAAGGCATGCACATTGCCTTCCTGATGTGAAATAACTGCTGTTGGACTTGGATGACACACAAAACACACTCTACATGTCGGAAACCATGCAATCATTCCACCAGAAGATGACTTCTAAGCATCTACTTGGGAGGGGGGGGGGAGCCAGAATGATCTTTCCTAGACAAAAGACAATGCTTCCCAGCATGAGACACATTGCAGACTTCAGATTAAACCATCCTGACACTCCCCAGGGCCTCTGCGATGAGGAATCAGTCAGCAAGACGACCCTAAAAGAGACACTCTAAAAGCCTGATTAATACTGCAGCACTGATTGTTGGAGACTGTCCATGAACGCTCCACCTGGAGCAAGTGCAAAGTTCTTGAAAAAAGTATTTTCCAAGTAGTAGTTTAAAACATCTTTGTGGCTTGTGTGTGATCATAGGTACCAATACAGTATTTTATGATGGCAGGGTGTCTCAAAGGACTTTCAGGGAAAAATGGCGACATCTCTGCAGCTATGCAATGGCAAAGAAGCAGTAGTGACTAAACGCTAGCAAACGGTTTGTTTGCTCCAAACTTTTTGTTTGCTCGAAACAGCTTTGAAAGAGTGAAACCATTTCCATGTCCAGCAGGGTCTTGCTGACCCTACAGCCATCAGCCTCGTTTGAACTACGCTTAGTAAAAGTGCCTTCTTCTTGATCAAAAGTTCTACATGCAATGAAGCCTTTGCAAATGACGCAATGGGTGTTAATGTGGTTTGCCTGTCAAGTAAGGCAGATTTTACTTCATTTGAAGAATGACTTCCACTGCAAAATGTCCATGAACAAAATCATGGATGAGACAAATTCGGAGTTCAGCATTCTGGCAGTCTTGAGACAGAGGCGACAGTCCCTGTGTAATAGACACTGTAAGGTCTGAGCAAAAGCATGGTCCCAGTCATGAAATGGTCATCCACCAAAAGGTGATGGTTATCATGTTATTAAATACAGTCAAAGTGTGCCCTTTTCTTGTACACAAAGAAAAATATAATATGACAAAATTTTCAAGTAAAAAAAATTCTATAGACGTTCACACCAACATGCAAAACATAGAGAAAAAAAACCTTTCCCAAACTGAAAATCATTTTTACAGATATAAAGAAAAACAAACATGAACACAACTTGTTACCACACCTTGTTCTGCTTTTTTTTCCTCCAATTTTTTTTTCTGACTGATAACAAAAACTAACTTTTGGTCAGGATGTTTGTGGGCCCAAGCAAGAAAACAAATGATAGAAACAAGCGATGAAGACATGCAAATAAAAACACCAGTTTTCAACTGGAGCACAAAAAGTGACAAGAAAATCTCCAAGCACCAACCACTGTGATGTCCAGCTTGTTTCATCATCACAGTGGCAATGAAACACAGAAACTTGGTGATTTAAACTAATAATAATGATGATGATTAAATACAGCAAGACTGTGACATGACTGTATGACATATTTAATAATTTCCTCTCTCCTTGAAATGACAAGATAAAATATTAGCACAAATCTCTAACTTTGTGGATTTTTAATTTCAATCCTTTACCAGTGAGCAGCTATTCATTTCACCCCCTTGCTTGAGCATCCAGTCTAGTCATTTCAAGAACTGAATGAGAGCTAGACTTTGCTCCTTTTCACATCTAACTCTTCACTCAAGTGAAATTTCACATCGACACTGCCGGCAAATGCTGTGCAAGAAAAAAAGGGGCGAAGAAACACCTTAAAATGCAAATAATTTTCCATAAGATGACAAATCAAAAGCAAAAAAGGAGACAGTCATCATGGTTCCATACAGCTGCAGAAAAGAAACTGTCCCTGTCTCTCCCTCTCCACAGTCCACTCTGTGGCAGCAAACCACTTCTTGGTCTGCCTCCGAAGCGAAAGTCTCTTGCTTGGGAAGAGAGAGGGAAACCCACCTCCATCACAAAATGCATGCAGACATGGTCAGTGCAGATGGTCAGATTGCTGGTGCAGATCTTTCTACTCCATATTCTGTCGAGATCAGTTTGAAAGTAGCAATACATTTCACAGCCTCTCCCACAGTCCTTACAGAGAGAGGCCATGCCATGTTATCACAGCTGTTCTAATGACAAGATTGATAAAACTATTCTTCAAGGCAGTGTCTGAGAGGACGGACAAAGCAGCAAACCACTCCCTCCTGTAATCATGATAAAAATCCACTCATCATGAGCAAGGCCAGGACATTGACCATAAAACATGCTCGTTGCTAGACACATGAAGAAAATAAATCTAGCTCACTGCAGCATAACACAAGAAAACTCAGGGTTGTACATATCTTTCACTTGGAGGCATCTTTAGGAGGCATGTCTAAAGAAAAGGTATAAAAAAAAGATTTGGCCTATAAAGTGTCTTCAGTTCTGTCACCCGATGATGCACCCTGAAACTGCTATAAGCATTGCATTGGCAGGAGAAAAGCGTGAGCAAAGAGAATTTCCAAGAGATTTATAACAACACACAAAAAGCTGAGCTGCAACTCTGAAGCTGCCTCATTCACCTGACGAGACAAAAAGCATGGCAGGTTTTTGTGGACTTCCAAGGCTGGAAGTAGTATTCCCCAGATGTCTGGACTTGAATCCGCTACACTTCCACCTCATCAGGAACAAAATATTCTCGATTCTCGTATGACCAGAAGTCGTGTAGGTCTGTCAAAATGCTGACCGTGGTGTCACCTTTGCCACTGAAAAGAGAAACCAGAAACAGCTTCATTTAAATCCAAGCAGTAAGCCAATAAAAATCACCAATGGACTGGCAGACAAGTAAAGACTGGCATGCTGACAATAAAAAGACAGGCAGAAACACAAGGACTGACAGACAGACACAGACAGACAGACAGACAGACAGACAGACAGACAGACACAAAGACAGACAGACAGACAGACAGACAGACACAGACAGATAGACAGACAGACAGACAGACAGACAGACAGACAGACAGACAGACAGACAGACAGACAGACAGACACAAAGACACAAAGACAGACAGACAGACAGACACAAAGACACAAAGACAGACAGACACAAACACAGACAGACACAAAGTCAGACAGACAGACACAAAGACAGACAAGCAGACAGACACAAAGGCAGACACAAAGACAGACAGACACAAAGACAGACACAAAGACAGACACAAAGGCAGACACAAAGGCAGACACAAAGACAGACACAAAGACAGACACAAAGACAGATACAAAGACAGACACAAAGATACAGGCAAACAGACACAAAGACAGACAGACACAAAGACAGATAGGCAGTCAGACACAAAAACAGACACTGACAGGCAAACAGGCGCAAAGACAGACACAAAGACAGACAGGCAAACAGACACAAAGACAGACACAAAGACAGACAGGCACAAAGACAGACACAAAGACAGACAGGCACAAAGACAGACACAAAGACAGATAGGCAGACAGACACAAAGACAGACACAAAGACAGATAGGCAGACAGACACAAAGACAGATAGGCAGACAGACACAAAGAGAGACACAAAGACAGACAGGCACAAAGACAGACACAAAGACAGATAGGCAGACAGACACAAAGACAGATAGGCAGACAGACACAAAGAGAGACAGGCAGACAGACACAAAGACAGATAGGCAGACAGACACAAAGACAGACAGACAGACACAAAGACACAAAGACAGACACACAAAGTCAGATAGGCAGACAGACACAAAGACAGATAGGCAGATAGACACAAAGACAGACACAAAGACAGACAGGCACAAAGACAGACACAAAGACAGATAGGCAGACAGACACAAAGACAGATAGGCAGACAGACACAAAGAGAGACAGGCAGACAGACACAAAGACAGACAGACAGACAGACACAAAGACACAAAGACAGACAGACAGACACAAAGACAGACAAGCAGACAGACACAAAGACAGACACAAAGACAGACACAAAGGCAGACACAAAGGCAGACACAAAGACAGACACAAAGACAGACACAAAGGCAGACACAAAGACAGACAGACACAAAGACAGACACAAAGGCAGACACAAAGGCAGACACAAAGGCAGACACAAAGGCAGACACAAAGGCAGACACAAAGACAGACACAAAGACAGGCACAAAGACAGACACAAAGACAGATAGGCAGACAGACACAAAGACAGATAGGCAGACAGACACAAAGACAGATAGGCAGACAGACACAAAGAGAGACAGACACAAAGACAGATAGGCAGACAGACACAAAGAGAGACAGACACAAAGACAGATAGGCAGACAGACACAAAGACAGACAGGCACAAAGACACAAAGACAGATAGGCAGACAGACACAAAGACAGATAGGCAGACAGACACAAAGACAGATAGGCAGACAGACACAAAGACAGATAGGCAGACAGACACAAAGACAGACAGGCACAAAGACAGACACAAAGACAGATAGGCAGACAGACACAAAGACAGACAGGCACAAAGACAGATAGACAGACAGACACAAAGACAGATAGGCAGACAGACACAAAGAGAGACAGACACAAAGACAGATAGGCACAAAGACAGACACAAAGACAGATAGGCAGACAGACACAAAGAGAGACAGACACAAAGACAGATAGGCAGACAGACACAAAGAGAGACAGACACAAAGACAGATAGGCAGACACAAAGAGAGACAGACACAAAGACAGATAGGCAGACAGACACAAAGACAGATAGGCAGACAGACACAAAGACAGACAGGCAGGCTGAGATCAGAGTAAGCAGACAGCAGGCTGGCTGACAGAGGAAAAAACGGTAATTCCGAGGCATCCAGAAAATGGACTTTGAGAGTCATGAATACAGGTGGACTTAAGGCTATTGAAAAGGATTTGGACAAACAGATGGACAAACAGATGGACAAACAGATGGACAAACAGATGGACAAGGGAAAAGAAATAAGCAAACAGATGAGTGCATGCCAACAAAAAGTATACATATGCTCATGTACACATGCACAGGCAAGGACACATTCATGAATGCATGCACATAGATATTCTTAAATGATTATTTGGATTTCTTGATATTGTGAGGAGATTTTCAAGTGAGCACAAGAAGAGAGGACAAGAAACATGTTCAGTTCTTATGCACATCAATTATTCAAATCAAGAGGAAGACAAGTGCAAGCAGACAAACAGTGTGCCAAGCCTACCAGGCCATGAGGTCGGAGAGCGTGATCTTGAGGGAGTCCTTGGGCTTGACCATGTCAAAAATCTCGTCCTTGACGTCCTGGAAGGACACCGGCTCCTGCCCATGCAGCTTCATCTGAGCCTGGACAGCCTGCAATGCACACAGCACAGATATTTCCACCAGCTCATGTCACAACTGCATGTCTGTGACAGCACAGATATTTCCATCAGCTCACGTCACAACTGCTTGTCTGTGACACAGCACAGTTACTTCCATCAGCTCACGTCACAACTGCTTGTCTGTGACACAGCACAGTTACTTCCATCAGCTCACGTCAAAACTGCATGTCAGTGACACATCAGTTACTTTCATCAGCTCACATCACAACTGCATGTCTTTGACACATCCCAGTTACTTCCATCAGTTCACGTCACAACTGCATGTCTGTGACACATCACAGTTACTTCCATCAGCTCATGTCACAACTGCATGTCTGTGACACATCACAGTTACTTCCATCAGCTCATGTCACAACTGCATTTCTGTGTCACAGCAAGGATTTTTTCATCAGAGCATGTCACAATTGCATGACTGACTGTGCAGATTTTGCCATCAGTGCATGTCACAACTGCATGTCTGTGACCAAGTGTCCGCTGCCCACCATACTGTCACTCCATTCAACAACCTCTTATCACTTGGAAACAACTCTGGACATGACACTAAAATTAGGCAATGAAAGGAGAAAATGTCAAATATTTGCAAATTTGGAGAGGAAAAATGAGAAGCGTGGGTTTTAGCTGACATGGCATACAAAAAACCCTCCCATCTACGTTGGACTTGCATCAGGGACTCAATTAATTTGGAACCTTGTGACTTCAAAGCTAAGTTCTCCCCTGGTGCTGCACAAGATAAAGGCATTGTCAGAACTTCAAGACAAAAGGCCCATGTAACTCTCATTTAGCTTTTCATGGGGATTTTTACGGCCTTGTGCAGACGCCTATTTCCGGGCATTTTGCACACGAAAGGGCAGATGAATTAAGGTCAGTGTAATGCAAGGCATCCAAGTGCTCCGATTCCTCCGCAAGAAAGCAGCCAGGCAGCTCACCCTGAAGAAGTAGTTGAGGGCAAAGACGTTGAGGTAGCCATGGTGGTGGACGTCCAGGATGCGGAACAAGTAGCGTAGCGCCTGGGGCTCCCGCTTGTTCTCCATGGCCAGCACAAAGTCCAGGTAGGTCTTGTAGTCCTGCACAGCGCCATGGCGTTTGGTTGCAGTAAATAACGATTGACAACAACAACAACAATACAAACAAAACTATAAGAACTCCTATTTCTTAGTACTGCTTCTTCAATTGCTTCTGCTAGTCCTACTGGTCCTACTAGAGTACTACTACACTTACTTCTGTATACACGCACTAGTTTTTAATTGTCATGCATGCATGCATGTCCCATAATTCTTTGCCAGTCTTTCACCCCAGGTCACCAGCATGCAAATGGAACACATTGAAAGGAGCTGGTGGCAGGGTGAGAAACGTCAAACTCATTTTGCCCTTTTCATCTGTTATTCACAGTTATGATTTTACCTACGGATGACTCTTCACACGAGGTAAGTTTTTAGCTGCCTCGGGGATTACTTCAGCACAATCATGACCATTCATCAAAGTGGAAAGTACTTAGTCCACAGTCTTGCAGGTCTCAACAGTTGCTACGAAGTATTTCAGTAAATAACAATAATGAACACTAAAGTGAGTGGTAGTTTTTAAATCAATTGTCTTGTCCTAAACAAAAACACTGCCAAAACACATATAAAAATCAACATGACTGAGCACATGGAACTGTTCGTGTGCCAAGGACTCTTACCATTTCCCCGTCGTAGGTCAGGCACTCTTGAAAGACTCGGTCAAGGAACACGCTGGTCAGAGTGCCTGTCCCATATCTGGAAAAGCGAGATGAAATAAATCAACACCAACAAAATCTGTCATTCAGACTACTCAATAAAATCAAGATGTGCATTCCTTCCTCACCGAGTTCAACCCAGTATCTGGAGTGTTGATTGTGGCCTGACCTGTTAGCATTTGTGCAAAGCCAAGGGTTCATTGCTGGGGATCATTCGTTGCTTGGCATGACATGACTGCTACCCTCTATCCCTGACTGTGAGCTTGGTCTTCTTCCTAATTGTTACAGAGACCATTAACACAGTCCCTGAAGAAGCTTTATTTCACATATGGAATCCTCCTCCACTTCTGGAATTCCAGATGGCGGATGGGCTACCACCACCACCAGTCAATTTATTGTTTTTTTTCTTCTTTTTCTTCTTCTTTGAGATTTTGATCAAGCTCAGTCAATGAATGAAAAAATCCAAACAGTTTTACCCAATAAAGAAAATGACACCAGGTAATCAGGGAAGGAGTCATTCTTGGCTATGCAAGAGCAAGTGGATGGGTAACAGCATCTTCACAGGACAGCAGCAGTTGTCAGTATGGGCAAAAAACAAAGTAGCTTCAAGAAGGGAAAATGCAAAGCAGCTAAAGATGAAGGTTGACACCTATTGTTTCTGGACCAGCTTTCTTAGATCTCCAAAAATGTTGTGGCTATGGTAACCTGGCCGACCCTTTTTTCCTGCCAGCCCTAAACTTTTTTAAATCATGAGGAGAAGAAGAAGAAGAAGAAGAAGAAGAAGAAGAAGAAGAAGAAGAAGAAGAAGAAGAAGATGATGATGAACTGTGTGCTGTCCCATCTTTCCTGCCCTATGAGCACTCAGGGAATCCACTATTTAAGTTTCAAAAAGAGTTTTCAGTGGGAAAAGGTTTGGTTTATGTTCAACATAGTCTCATCTAAACAGACAAAAAGGAGGAGAAAAGGAAAAAGTTCAGGCCAACCTACCAAATCTGCTTTTTTTTTTTTTTTTTTTTTTTTTGGGGGGGGGGGGGGGGGGGGGGCGCAGGGGGCCGCCATGTTACCTTCACCACAACTAGAGAGAGGCCTGCCTGGTCAGTTCAACAACAAAAAAGCCATACCTGGCCAGCTCCTCCTTGCTCAGCATGCCGTTGCGGTCCTTGTCCAGGTTGAGGTACTGGCCGTACACACGCAGCGCGGAGGGAGCCGAGAACCAGTTGTTCTCCTGCATCTCTTTGCTCAACTCCTCATCTCGGAGCTGTGGAAATGTTTCACTTGGTCAAGCATGTCAGCTTTGCATGGGATAAACAGAGGCACACTTTGGGATTGATGTATTCAAGACACCAGGGAGTGAAAATCATACAAATGCATGGCATACAGTACCTACTGCATCAGATGCTCCTGTTCTCCAAAGAATCAACAGCAACTGGCAAAGACAATTCTTTCAAACAGGAAACCAATTCTTGTATCATTTAAGTGAGATATTAGTTACAGAAAACAGAATTAGTTTTAAACACTCTGCAATTATGTAATGGAGTTCTATCGCTCTTGAACAATGAAAAAGATAATTGTTTAATTTCTACACCATGATGACAGAACCCCTAATGACTACATGAAAGCAGCAAATGGACAGAGGGAGAGAGGGATGGGATGTAATGTGACGGATGGATGGAGTGACAAAATAGATTTGCATCTCTGCAAATAATGGAGAAACAAGAAGGGCAAAGCCCATACGACTCACATGCTTGACCTTGACCTTTACATGACCTTGACCTTTACATGACCTGACCTTCAGGTGCCCTTCAAGGTCAAGGTCAAACAACTAAACCTAGCAATGACATCATGCACTAAGAAATGCTTTACACATTTTTCCTACCAAATTACATGTGACCTTGACCCAAGGTCCAGGTCATCCAAGGTCATGCAACACAAAGCTGTTAATTCAAGACATAGGAAGCACAATGATGCTTATTGGCACTTTCTACCATGAGATATGGTCACTTTTAGTGGTTCACTACCCCATTTTGGTCACATTTCATAAGGGTCAAAGTGACCTTGACCTTGATGATATGTAACCAAATGTGTCTCATGATGAAAGTATAACATGTGTACTACAATGTTATGAAGTTTGGAAGAGTTATCTTCCATAGTTCAGGGTCAAGGTCACTTCAAAATATGTGTACAATCCAACTTTAAAGAGCTCCTGTGACCTTGACCTTGAAGCAAGGTCAATCAAACTGGTATCAAAAGATAGGGCTTACTTTGCCCTATACACCATATATAGGTGAGGTATCCAATCTTAAAAACTTCAGAGAAAATTGAGAAAATGTGAAAAATGGCTGTTTTTTAGACAACATTTATGGCCCCTGCGACCTTGACCTTGAAGCAAGGTCAAGTCACTATGTATATTTTTTGAGGCCTTGTCATCATACACCATCATGCCAAATTGGGTGTTGATAGACTTAATAGTCTCCGAGAAAAATCCAACGTTAAAGTTTTTCACGGACGCCCGGACGCCCGGACGGACGACACGGGTGAGTACATAGACTCACTTTTGCTTCGCATGTGAGTCAAAAAAGGTATCAATCTAACTTCATAGTTTCTTTGGCTGCCTGAGGTCATCCTTGGCCAAGCTACTGGAGCAGCCAAGCACAGAGGCTTGCACTGGATGAGACAGGCCAAGCACAGAGGCTTGCACTGGATGAGACAGGCCAAGCACACAGGCTCGCACTGGATGAGACAGGCCAAGCACAGAGGCTCGCACTGGATGAGACAGGCCAAGCACAGAGGCTTGCACTGGATGAGACAGGCCAAGCACACAGGCTTGCACTGGATGAGACAGGCCAAGCACAGAGGCTTGCACTGGATGAGACAGGCCAAGCACAGAGGCTTGCACTGGATGAGACAGGCCAAGCACACAGGCTTGCACTGGATGAGACAGGCCAAGCACACAGGCTTGCACTGGATGAGACAGGCCAAGCACACAGGCTTGCACTGGACAGGCCAAGCACACAGGCTTGCACTGGATGAGACAGGCCAAGCACACAGGCTTGCACTGGATGAGACAGGCCAAGCACACAGGCTTGCACTGGATGAGACAGGCCAAGCACACAGGCTTGCACTGGATGAGACAGGCCAAGCACAGAGGCTTGCACTGGATGAGACAGGCCAAGCACACAGGCTTGCACTGGATGAGACAGGCCAAGCACACAGGCTTGCACTGGATGAGACAGGCCAAGCACACAGGCTTGCACTGGATGAGACAGGCCAAGCACACAGGCTTGCACTGGATGAGACAGGCCAAGCACACAGGCTTGCACTGGATGAGACAGGCCAAGCACACAGGCTTGCACTGGATGAGACAGGCCAAGCACACAGGCTTGCACTGGATGAGACAGGCCAAGCACACAGGCTTGCACTGGATGAGACAGGCCAAGCACACAGGCTTGCACTGGATGAGACAGGCCAAGCACACAGGCTTGCACTGGATGAGACAGGCCAAGCACACAGGCTTGCACTGGATGAGACAGGCCAAGCACACAGGCTTGCACTGGATGAGACAGGCCAAGCACAGAGGCTTGCACTGGATGAGACAGGCCAAGCACACAGGCTTGCACTGGATGAGACAGGCCAAGCACACAGGCTTGCACTGGATGAGACAGGCCAAGCACACAGGCTTGCACTGGATGAGACAGGCCAAGCACACAGGCTTGCACTGGATGAGACAGGCCAAGCACACAGGCTTGCACTGGATGAGACAGGCCAAGCACACAGGCTTGCACTGGATGAGACAGGCCAAGCACAGAGGCTTGCACTGGATGAGACAGGCCAAGCACAGAGGCTTGCACTGGATGAGACAGGCCAAGCACAGAGGCTTGCACTGGATGAGACAGGCCAAGCACACAGGCTTGCACTGGATGAGACAGGCCAAGCACACAGGCTTGCACTGGATGAGACAGGCCAAGCACACAGGCTTGCACTGGATGAGACAGGCCAAGCACACAGGCTTGCACTGGATGAGACAGGCCAAGCACACAGGCTTGCACTGGATGAGACAGGCCAAGCACAGAGGCTTGCACTGGATGAGACAGGCCAAGCACACAGGCTTGCACTGGATGAGACAGGCCAAGCACACAGGCTTGCACTGGATGAGACAGGCCAAGCACAGAGGCTTGCACTGGATGAGACAGGCCAAGCACAGAGGCTTGCACTGGATGAGACAGGCCAAGCACACAGGCTTGCACTGGATGAGACAGGCCAAGCACACAGGCTTGCACTGGATGAGACAGGCCAAGCACAGAGGCTTGCACTGGATGAGACAGGCCAAGCACACAGGCTTGCACTGGACAGGCCAAGCACAGAGGCTTGCACTGGATGAGACAGGTCAAGCAGAGAGGCTTGTACTGAATGAGACAGGCCAAGCACACATGCTTGCACTGGACAGGCCAAGCACAGAGGCTTGCACTGGATGAGACAGGCCAAGCACACAGACTTGCACTGGATGAGAGAGGTCAAGCACAGAGGCTTGCACTGGATGAGACAGGCCAAGCACACATGCTTGCACTGGACGAGCCAAGCACAGAGGCTTGCACTGGATGAGAGAGGTCAAGCACAGAGGCTTGCACTGAATGAAACAGGCCAAGCACACATGCTTGCACTGGATGAGAGAGGTCAAGCACAGAGGCTTGCACTGGATGAGAGAGGTCAAGCACAGAGGCTTGCACTGAATGAAACAGGCCAAGCACACAGACTTGCACTGGATGAGAGAGGTCAAGCACAGAGGCTTGCACTGGATGAGACAGGCCAAGCACACATGCTTGCACTGGACAGGCCAAGCACAGAGGCTTGCACTGGATGAGACAGGCCAAGCACACAGGCTCGCACTGGATGAGACAGGCCAAGCACACAGGCTCGCACTGGATGAGACAGGCCAAGCACAGAGGCTCGCACTGGATGAGACAGGCCAAGCACAGAGGCTTGCACTGGATGAGACAGGCCAAGCACAGAGGCTTGCACTGGATGAGACAGGCCAAGCACACAGGCTTGCACTGGATGAGACAGGCCAAGCACACAGGCTTGCACTGGACAGGCCAAGCACAGAGGCTTGCACTGGATGAGACAGGCCAAGCACAGAGGCTTGCACTGGATGAGACAGGCCAAGCACACACAGGCTTGCACTGGATGAGACAGGCCAAGCACAGAGGCTTGCACTGAATGAGACAGGCCAAGCACACAGGCTTGCACTGGATGAGACAGGCCAAGCAGAGAGGCTTGCACTGAATGAGAGAGGCCAAGCACAGAGGCTTGCACTGGATGAGACAGGCCAAGCACAGAGGCTTGCACTGGATGAGACAGGCCAAGCACAGAGGCTTGCACTGGATGAGACAGGCCAAGCACAGAGGCTTGCACTGGATGAGACAGGCCAAGCACAGAGGCTTGCACTGGATGAGACAGGCCAAGCACACAGGCTTGCACTGGATGAGACAGGCCAAGCACACAGGCTTGCACTGGATGAGACAGGCCAAGCACACATGCTTGCACTGGACAGGCCAAGCACCCAGGCTTGCACTGGATGAGACAGGCCAAGCACACAGGCTTGCACTGAATGAGACAGGCCAAGCACACATGCTTGCACTGGACAGGCCAAGCACAGAGGCTTGCACTGGATGAGAGAGGTC
Source organism: Theodoxus fluviatilis (assembly GCA_034096865.1). NCBI lineage: Eukaryota > Metazoa > Mollusca > Gastropoda > Cycloneritida > Neritidae > Theodoxus > Theodoxus fluviatilis. The sequence continues at coordinate 47,939 of JAWQFJ010001648.1, forward strand.
AAGCACACAGGCTTGCACTGGATGAGGCAGGCCAAGCACACAGGCTTGCACTGGATGAGACAGGCCAAGCACACAGGCTTGCACTGGATGAGACAGGCCAAGCACACAGGCTTGCACTGGATGAGACAGGCCAAGCACAGAGGCTTGCACTGGATGAGACAGGCCAAGCACACAGGCTTGCACTGGATGAGACAGGCCAAGCACACAGGCTTGCACTGGATGAGACAGGCCAAGCACACAGGCTTGCACTGGATGAGACAGGCCAAGCACACATGCTTGCACTGGATGAGACAGGCCAAGCACACAGACTTGCACTGAATGAGACAGGCCAAGCACACAGACTTGCACTGAATGAGACAGGCCAAGCAGAGAGGCTTGCACTGAATGAGACAGGCCAAGCACACAGGCTTGCACTGGACAGGCCAAGCACAGAGGCTTGCACTGAATGAGACAGGCCAAGCACACAGGCTTGCACTGGATGAGACAGGTCAAGCAGAGAGGCTTGCACTGGATGAGAGAGGCCAAGCACACAGGCTTGCACTGGATGAGACAGGCCAAGCACACAGGCTTGCACTGGATGAGAGAGGTCAAGCACAGAGGCTTGCACGGGATGAGACAGGCCAAGCACAGAGGCTTGCACTGGATGAGAAAGGCCAAGCACAGAGGCTTGCACTGGATGAGACAGGCCAAGCACACACAGGCTTGCACTGGACAGGCCAAGCACACAGGCTTGCACTGGACAGGCCAAGCACAGAGGCTTGCACCGAATGAGACAGGCCAAGCACACAGGCTTGCACTGGATGAGACAGGCCAAGCACAGAAGCTTGCACTGGATGAGACAGGCCAAGCACAGAGGCTTGCACTGGATGAGACAGGCCAAGCACACAGGCTTGCACTGGATGAGACAGGCCAAGCACACAGGCTTGCACTGGATGAGACAGGCCAAGCACAGAGGCTTGCACTGGATGAGACAGGCCAAGCACACAGGCTTGCACTGGATGAGACAGGCCAAGCACAGAGGCTTGCACTGGATGAGACAGGCCAAGCACACAGGCTTGCACTGGATGAGACAGGCCAAGCACAGAGGCTTGCACTGGATGAGACAGGCCAAGCACAGAGGCTTGCACTGGATGAGACAGGCCAAGCACACAGGCTTGCACTGGATGAGACAGGCCAAGCACACAGGCTTGCACTGGATGAGACAGGCCAAGCACAGAGGCTTGCACTGGATGAGACAGGCCAAGCACACAGGCTTGCACTGGACAGGCCAAGCACAGAGGCTTGCACTGGATGAGACAGGTCAAGCAGAGAGGCTTGTACTGAATGAGACAGGCCAAGCACACATGCTTGCACTGGACAGGCCAAGCACAGAGGCTTGCACTGGATGAGACAGGCCAAGCACACAGACTTGCACTGGATGAGAGAGGTCAAGCACAGAGGCTTGCACTGGATGAGACAGGCCAAGCACACATGCTTGCACTGGACAGGCCAAGCACAGAGGCTTGCACTGGATGAGAGAGGTCAAGCACAGAGGCTTGCACTGAATGAAACAGGCCAAGCACACATGCTTGCACTGGATGAGAGAGGTCAAGCACAGAGGCTTGCACTGGATGAGAGAGGTCAAGCACAGAGGCTTGCACTGAATGAAACAGGCCAAGCACACAGACTTGCACTGGATGAGAGAGGTCAAGCACAGAGGCTTGCACTGGATGAGACAGGCCAAGCACACATGCTTGCACTGGACAGGCCAAGCACAGAGGCTTGCACTGGATGAGACAGGCCAAGCACACAGGCTCGCACTGGATGAGACAGGCCAAGCACAGAGGCTCGCACTGGATGAGACAGGCCAAGCACAGAGGCTTGCACTGGATGAGACAGGCCAAGCACAGAGGCTTGCACTGGATGAGACAGGCCAAGCACACAGGCTTGCACTGGATGAGACAGGCCAAGCACAGAGGCTTGCACTGGACAGGCCAAGCACAGAGGCTTGCACTGGATGAGACAGGCCAAGCACAGAGGCTTGCACTGGATGAGACAGGCCAAGCACAGAGGCTTGCACTGGATGAGACAGGCCAAGCACAGAGGCTTGCACTGAATGAGACAGGCCAAGCACACAGGCTTGCACTGGATGAGACAGGCCAAGCAGAGAGGCTTGCACTGAATGAGAGAGGCCAAGCACAGAGGCTTGCACTGGATGAGAGAGGCCAAGCACAGAGGCTTGCACTGGATGAGACAGGCCAAGCACAGAGGCTTGCACTGGATGAGACAGGCCAAGCACAGAGGCTTGCACTGGATGAGACAGGCCAAGCACAGAGGCTTGCACTGGATGAGACAGGCCAAGCACACAGGCTTGCACTGGATGAGACAGGCCAAGCACAGAGGCTTGCACTGGATGAGACAGGCCAAGCACACATGCTTGCACTGGACAGGCCAAGCACCCAGGCTTGCACTGGATGAGACAGGCCAAGCACACAGGCTTGCACTGAATGAGACAGGCCAAGCACACATGCTTGCACTGGACAGGCCAAGCACAGAGGCTTGCACTGGATGAGAGAGGTCAAGCACACAGGCTTGCACTGGATGAGGCAGGCCAAGCACACAGGCTTGCACTGGATGAGACAGGCCAAGCACACAGGCTTGCACTGGATGAGACAGGCCAAGCACACAGGCTTGCACTGGATGAGACAGGCCAAGCACAGAGGCTTGCACTGGATGAGACAGGCCAAGCACACAGGCTTGCACTGGATGAGACAGGCCAAGCACACAGGCTTGCACTGGATGAGACAGGCCAAGCACACAGGCTTGCACTGGATGAGACAGGCCAAGCACACATGCTTGCACTGGATGAGACAGGCCAAGCACACAGACTTGCACTGAATGAGACAGGCCAAGCACACAGACTTGCACTGAATGAGACAGGCCAAGCAGAGAGGCTTGCACTGAATGAGACAGGCCAAGCACACAGGCTTGCACTGGACAGGCCAAGCACAGAGGCTTGCACTGAATGAGACAGGCCAAGCACACAGGCTTGCACTGGATGAGACAGGTCAAGCAGAGAGGCTTGCACTGGATGAGAGAGGCCAAGCACACAGGCTTGCACTGGATGAGACAGGCCAAGCACACAGGCTTGCACTGGATGAGAGAGGTCAAGCACAGAGGCTTGCACTGGATGAGACAGGCCAAGCACAGAGGCTTGCACTGGATGAGACAGGCCAAGCACAGAGGCTTGCACTGGATGAGACAGGCCAAGCACACACAGGCTTGCACTGGACAGGCCAAGCACACAGGCTTGCACTGGACAGGCCAAGCACAGAGGCTTGCACTGAATGAGACAGGCCAAGCACACAGGCTTGCACTGGATGAGACAGGCCAAGCACAGAGGCTTGCACTGGATGAGACAGGCCAAGCACAGAGGCTTGCACTGGATGAGACAGGCCAAGCACACAGGCTTGCACTGGATGAGACAGGCCAAGCACACAGGCTTGCACTGGATGAGACAGGCCAAGCACAGAGGCTTGCACTGGATGAGACAGGCCAAGCACACAGGCTTGCACTGGATGAGACAGGCCAAGCACACAGGCTTGCACTGGATGAGACAGGCCAAGCACAGAGGCTTGCACTGGATGAGACAGGCCAAGCACAGAGGCTTGCACTGGATGAGACAGGCCAAGCACACAGGCTTGCACTGGATGAGACAGGCCAAGCACACAGGCTTGCACTGGATGAGACAGGCCAAGCACAGAGGCTTGCACTGGATGAGACAGGCCAAGCACACAGGCTTGCACTGGACAGGCCAAGCACAGAGGCTTGCACTGGATGAGACAGGTCAAGCAGAGAGGCTTGTACTGAATGAGACAGGCCAAGCACACATGCTTGCACTGGACAGGCCAAGCACAGAGGCTTGCACTGGATGAGACAGGCCAAGCACACAGACTTGCACTGGATGAGAGAGGTCAAGCACAGAGGCTTGCACTGGATGAGACAGGCCAAGCACACATGCTTGCACTGGACAGGCCAAGCACAGAGGCTTGCACTGGATGAGAGAGGTCAAGCACAGAGGCTTGCACTGAATGAAACAGGCCAAGCACACATGCTTGCACTGGATGAGAGAGGTCAAGCACAGAGGCTTGCACTGGATGAGAGAGGTCAAGCACAGAGGCTTGCACTGAATGAAACAGGCCAAGCACACAGACTTGCACTGGATGAGAGAGGTCAAGCACAGAGGCTTGCACTGGATGAGACAGGCCAAGCACACATGCTTGCACTGGACAGGCCAAGCACAGAGGCTTGCACTGGATGAGACAGGCCAAGCACACAGGCTCGCACTGGATGAGACAGGCCAAGCACAGAGGCTCGCACTGGATGAGACAGGCCAAGCACAGAGGCTTGCACTGGATGAGACAGGCCAAGCACAGAGGCTTGCACTGGATGAGACAGGCCAAGCACACAGGCTTGCACTGGATGAGACAGGCCAAGCACAGAGGCTTGCACTGGACAGGCCAAGCACAGAGGCTTGCACTGGATGAGACAGGCCAAGCACAGAGGCTTGCACTGGATGAGACAGGCCAAGCACAGAGGCTTGCACTGGATGAGACAGGCCAAGCACAGAGGCTTGCACTGAATGAGACAGGCCAAGCAAACAGGCTTGCACTGGATGAGACAGGCCAAGCAGAGAGGCTTGCACTGAATGAGAGAGGCCAAGCACAGAGGCTTGCACTGGATGAGAGAGGCCAAGCACAGAGGCTTGCACTGGATGAGACAGGCCAAGCACAGAGGCTTGCACTGGATGAGACAGGCCAAGCACAGAGGCTTGCACTGGATGAGACAGGCCAAGCACAGAGGCTTGCACTGGATGAGACAGGCCAAGCACACAGGCTTGCACTGGATGAGACAGGCCAAGCACAGAGGCTTGCACTGGATGAGACAGGCCAAGCACACATGCTTGCACTGGACAGGCCAAGCACCCAGGCTTGCACTGGATGAGACAGGCCAAGCACACAGGCTTGCACTGAATGAGACAGGCCAAGCACACATGCTTGCACTGGACAGGCCAAGCACAGAGGCTTGCACTGGATGAGAGAGGTCAAGCACACAGGCTTGCACTGGATGAGGCAGGCCAAGCACACAGGCTTGCACTGGATGAGACAGGCCAAGCACACAGGCTTGCACTGGATGAGACAGGCCAAGCACACAGGCTTGCACTGGATGAGACAGGCCAAGCACAGAGGCTTGCACTGGATGAGACAGGCCAAGCACACAGGCTTGCACTGGATGAGACAGGCCAAGCACACAGGCTTGCACTGGATGAGACAGGCCAAGCACACAGGCTTGCACTGGATGAGACAGGCCAAGCACACATGCTTGCACTGGATGAGACAGGCCAAGCACACAGACTTGCACTGAATGAGACAGGCCAAGCACACAGACTTGCACTGAATGAGACAGGCCAAGCAGAGAGGCTTGCACTGAATGAGACAGGCCAAGCACACAGGCTTGCACTGGACAGGCCAAGCACAGAGGCTTGCACTGAATGAGACAGGCCAAGCACACAGGCTTGCACTGGATGAGACAGGTCAAGCAGAGAGGCTTGCACTGGATGAGAGAGGCCAAGCACACAGGCTTGCACTGGATGAGACAGGCCAAGCACACAGGCTTGCACTGGATGAGAGAGGTCAAGCACAGAGGCTTGCACTGGATGAGACAGGCCAAGCACAGAGGCTTGCACTGGATGAGACAGGCCAAGCACAGAGGCTTGCACTGGATGAGACAGGCCAAGCACACACAGGCTTGCACTGGACAGGCCAAGCACACAGGCTTGCACTGGACAGGCCAAGCACAGAGGCTTGCACTGAATGAGACAGGCCAAGCACACAGGCTTGCACTGGATGAGACAGGCCAAGCACAGAGGCTTGCACTGGATGAGACAGGCCAAGCACAGAGGCTTGCACTGGATGAGACAGGCCAAGCACACAGGCTTGCACTGGATGAGACAGGCCAAGCACACAGGCTTGCACTGGATGAGACAGGCCAAGCACAGAGGCTTGCACTGGATGAGACAGGCCAAGCACACAGGCTTGCACTGGATGAGACAGGCCAAGCACACAGGCTTGCACTGGATGAGACAGGCCAAGCACACAGGCTTGCACTGGATGAGACAGGCCAAGCACAGAGGCTTGCACTGGATGAGACAGGCCAAGCACAGAGGCTTGCACTGGATGAGACAGGCCAAGCACACAGGCTTGCACTGGATGAGACAGGCCAAGCACACAGGCTTGCACTG